>CM069865.1:52894013-52979013 GCA_036172795.1 Pelodytes ibericus | reverse complement strand
ATGTGTGTATATATATACACACACTAGATTCTTTGTAAGCAAACACATACTACACCCCTAAACACACACTACATCTATATACACACACACACACACACACACACACTATACCCTGTATTCACACACTTGCTATATCCCCTATACACACATTCTCTACAGCCCCTAGCCACATATGCATCACATTACACCACAAACACAACACAACTAAAACCGACCTTATTACACAATACCACACCACAATCAGCTCACTCTACACACACGCAATCCCACAAGCAGGCTCCAAACACATGCTCAATACTCTTTCCTGGCATTTTTGTCTCTTGGTATCCATTTATAGAGACACCAGAGACAAGTTGCAAGGAAACACAGTGCAAGCATGTTATTAAATTTGCTTGCACTGTGCAGAACAAATACAGGGTTTTTTCTCATGCTAGAGCTCTTCAGCAGAGCTCTGCGCATGGTCTGCCCTGGAAGAGCATTGAACCAACATGCTCACTTTGAGAGGGAGCGTGTTTGTCATTGGTGATGACAAAACACACCTCCTCTGCCCCGCCCCCTTCTTAGTGGGCCGCTGTGATAAAAAAATGCCCGGGCCAAATTTTTCTCCCAGTCCGGCCCTGTCTGAGAGTCATATAGAACCATCAAATACTGTGCTGACAGCGCACTTTATAAAAATCTAATTGTTTTGGGTGTTAAATAGTACTTTTGCATCTTGCGGTGCACTTCATATCTGAAAGTCAAATAGAACCGTCAAATACTGTGCTTACAGCGCACCTTGAAAAATTGTAACTGTTTTGGGTGCTAAATAGTACATTTGCAGCCTGCACTTCATATCTGAGAGTCAAATAGAACCGTGAAATTCCACCCTACGGTTGAGCCTCAGGTTTCTTTCCTCCAGGACTTTGGCACTCTGACACTTACTAGAGTAATGAAACGTAACCAGAATAAAACTGACACGGGAACAATTACCAAAAACGAAGGTACAGGAGGGCTAGGCAAGAGAATGGTCAACAAGCAGAGATCAGGGCTGGCAGCAAACGATCGGAGTCAGGAGGCAGGCGAAGAGTCAAGACAGGCGGCTAACAGGCAGGGTCAAAAACAGGCAAAATCAGCAACAGGAGTCAAAGGTAGTCTGTGAACGCTAGAAAAGGCTTGGAGCACTATTTCAGGCAAGGAGCAAGTGCACAAATGAGGTTTAAATAGCCCTCCTACCAAACAATCAACCAATGAGAAGCACAGGAAAAGTAATGTTTAAACCTGGCCCTTTAAGGATGAGTAAGGGCAGGAAGCCAAACGCAGAACTGCACATGTGCAGAACAGTAACCTAGGATTACTCATGAAAGACCTGTTAATGGAGACCAGATTGCAGTGAGACAGATCTCCGGGGAGTTCTGAGCAGGTAAGGAGGTTGGTGAGGAGGGAGTGATAGGCATTGTGACAGTGCTGTCGTGACATTACCCCCCACTCCACGGGCGCTGTACAAGCGCCCAGGTCCAGGTTTGGTAGGAAATCGAAGATGGAAGGAGCGTACCCTGGCAGGGGCATGAACATCAGAGGAGTCGACCCAGGACCGTTCTTCAGGACCGTATCCTTGCCAGTGAATGAAATACTGCAGACGACCACGAAGGATTCTGGAGTCAAGAATAGATTGCACTAAATACTCCTCATGGTCCTGAACTAAAACCGTGGGATGCGTCCGTGAGACAGAGGAGTATCTATTAGAGACAACTGGTTTCAACAAGGAGACATGAAAAACGTTATGGATACGCATGGAGGACGGCAGGTGCAAGGAGTATGAAACTTCATTGATTCTGTGGAGAACCTTGTAGGGTCCAATGTACTTGGGACCAAGGGCCGTCGAGGTAGAGTGGAGGTGAAGATTTTTTGTGGACAACCAGACTTTATCGCCAGGATTGAGTACCGGGAAGGTGGATCGTTTAGCATCAGCCCATCGTTTTTGCTTTTGTTTGGCCACTGTAAGCTGGGTGGTTATACTGCCCCAATGGCGCTTCAGATCTAGAGCTTGTGTATCAGCAGCAGGAATGTCTGAAGGGAGAGTCACTGAAGGCCATAGGGAAGGTTCATAACCCCACATGGCACAGAATGGAGACATCTTAAGGGAATCATGATGAGAACTATTATAAGACAATTCAGCAAGAGGTAAGTATGTAGTCCAATCGGATTGGTCCTCAGAGACAAAGAGCCGAAGATACTGTTTAAGGACCTGATTAGTTCGCTCAGTTTGGCCATTGGTCTGAGGATGATGAGCAGAAGAAAAATGCAAAGAAATCCCCAAGTGGTTACAAAGTGTTCTCCAAAAACGGGATACAAACTGGGTACCACGATCGGATATGATGGATTGAGGAACCCCATGGATTCTGATGATTTCTTTGATGAAGAAGTGGGCTAATTCCTTGGCCGTAGGTAATTTTTTTAATGCAATGAAATGGGCTTGCTTGGAAAAAAATCCACAACTACCAGTATGGCAGTCTTATTGCGAGAGGGTGGAAGGTCAGTTATGAAGTCCATGGCAATGTGGGTCCAGGGACGTGTAGGAACAGGTAAGGGGCACAGAAGACCAAAGGGTTTCTTCCTAGGGACCTTACTGCGTGCACAACGATCACAAGCCATCACATAGTCATGAACATCTTTCGATAAAAGGGGCCACCAGAAGAATCTCTTGACAAGGAATTTGGTATTATTAATTCCTCTATGTCCAGCAATCGGTGAATTATGGGCCCAAAATAATACTGCTTTCCGGTATCTTGGTTGTACGAAGTATCGTCCAGGAGGAGGTATCCCTCCTTTGGGTCTAGGATACTGTGTTTTAGAAACTCGATAGATGAGGCTAGGAAACATAGCAGCTATGATACGAGCAGAAGGAATTATGGTCTCCTCCTTTTGAGGAAGATCAGGAGGATCGTGGAGTCTTGAAAGAGCATCCGCTTTTTTGTTCTTTGAACCAGGGCGGTAGGAGATTATGAAATTGAATCGTGTGAAAAACAAGGACCAACGAGCTTGACAGGGATTTAGACGTTTAGCCTTTTCAATGTACAAGAGATTCTTGTGATCGGTGAAGATAGTTATGGGTGTAAGAGTACCCTCCAAAAGGTGTCTCCACTCCTCTAATGCCATCTTTATGGCCAAGAGTTCTCTGTTGCCTACATCATAATTGCGTTCAGCAGAGGTAAACATTTTAGAAAAGAACGAACATGGATGGATACGGTTAGTGACTTGATCTCTTTGAGACAATATGGCTCCTGCACCTGACTCTGAAGCATCGACCTCTGGACGTTTGAGTATAGGAGCTGAGGTAAAAGCATTTTTTAGATCTTGGAATGCCTTGATGGCATTGTTGGGCCATGTCTTAGGATTAGCACCCTTTTTGGTAAGTGCTGAGATGGGTGCTACCACTTTAGAGAAATTTCTTATAAATCTTCTGTAATAATTAGCGAAACCCAAGAAGCGTTGTATTCCTTTCAGGTCCGACGGCATCACCCAATTGCTAATGGCAGTCACCTTACCCGGATCCATCTCTAGAGCTCCATTGGAAATCACATACCCCAAAATTTTTACTCTGTTGCATTCAAATTCACATTTCTCCGCCTTCGCGAAAAGTTTATGGTCTCTGAGACGTTGAAGAACCTGTTTGACATGAATACGGTGTTCCTGCAACGTTTTGGAATATATCATAATATCATCTAGATATATCATGACGTGAGAGAGGAGCATATCACGGAACACATCATTAACAAAATTCTGAAAAACAGCTGGTGCATTACATAAACCGAATGGCATGACAAGGTATTCATAATGTCCGTATCTAGTATTAAAGGCGGTTTTCCATTCGTCACCTTCACGAATGCGTATCAGATTATAGGCCCCTCTGAGATCCAATTTGGTGAAGATGGTAGCCTCTTTCAATTGATCATATAATTCAGATATAAGCTGAAGAGGATACTTATTCTTGATAGTGATCCTGTTTAATCCCCTATAATCAATGCAAGGTCTGAGAGAGCCTTCTTTTTTGGCGACAAAGAAAAATCCTGCCCCAGCAGGAGAAGATGATGGTCTTATAAACCCTTTTTGAAGACTTTCCTCGATGTATTGAGCCAAAGCCTTGTTCTCAGGTTCGGAAAGAGGATAGGTACGACCTGAAGGGGGAGTCGTTCCAGGTAATAGGTCTATTGGACAATCGTAGCTCCTATGAGGAGGAAGGATCTCGGCTTTTTCTTTAGAAAAGACATCAAGGTATTCGAAATATTGCTTGGGTACTAGAGTGCGAGGATCTTCTGGGGTTAGTTCAAGCAACACGTTTATCCTTAAAGGATGAGAACAGCATGAGGATTTACAATCTTCGCTCCAAGCTGTGATCTCCCCTTGGATCCAATCGATACTAGGGTTATGTCGTTGGAGCCAAGGAAAACCTAGGATGACGGGTAAATGAGGACTAGACAGGGCATCAAAGACCAATTCTTCAATGTGACATACCCCGATTTTGACTCCCAATGGTAGGGTTTCTTCAGAGATTACGCCAGTACCTAGCGGTGTACCATCTAAGGTGGTTATAGGGTTCTTCTGAGTCTTGAACTTAAAAGGGATACCTTGACGTTTGGCCCAGGAACTGTCTATGAAGTTGCCGGCTGCTCCGGAATCAATGAAGGCCTGTGTGGTCACTTGGTGACTGGTCCACTGGAGCGTGATGGGTACTAGTAATCTTTGGTCTGGAGGAGGCGTAAGGGTAGAAATGCTCAGTGGAGTGCCTCTAGTCTCCACTAAGTTTCCCTGGTTCTGCTTCTGGGGGCAATAGCGAGCTATGTGACCTTTCTGACTGCAGTACAAACAGAGACCCATTGTCTTTCTACGCTGTTTCTCTTCTTCCGATAGGTGTAGAATTGGACCTATCTCCATAGGTTCGGCAGCATTGGCAGGGGTTTCTTGGATAGCCGCAGGTGGGAAATAAGCGTTTTGTGGTTTATTCATTCTAGGTCTACGATCTCGTTCTCTCTCACGTTCCAAACGCCTTTCTTGATTCCTGGCATCTAATCTTAAGCAAAGAGCAATTAGGCCTTCCAGGTCGTTAGGTAAGTCTCTATAGGTCAGAGCGTCTTTCAGGGAGTCGTTGAGACCTCTACGGAATGCTGCCCTGAGGGCACTGGCGTTCCAGTCTGTTTCGTAAGCAAGAGTTCTAAATTCAATAGCATACTGAGCTACCGTTTTCCTTCCTTGAGATAACTCCATGAGATTGGACTCTGCGGATTCACGTCTGCCAGGAGCGTCAAACACTGCACGAAATGCTGATATGAATGCATCTGCGTCATCGAGGAGAGGAGAACTTCTTTCGAGTAAGGGAGAGGCCCACGCCAAGGCTTCGCCTCTCAGTAAATTGATAATAAACGCAACTCGTGAGGAGTGAGTGGCAAAAGTAAGAGGCTGAGTACGGAAATGCAAAAGGCACTGATTGAGAAAACCTCTGCATTCTTTCGGTGTTCCAGAGTACTTATCGGGAACTGGCATCTTGGGAGGTTTGGCTGCGGTCTGTACTCCTGAGGTAGAGGGTGTAGCTTCAGATGCAGGTGTAGAGGGGGCTGGGGATCCGGAGGCGGTTAAGGAGCGTAATAGATCTGTGACAGTGTCTACCTTCTGCTCCAGATTCTGCAGGTTGGATGCATGAGTGGTGAGAATCTGGTCGTGTCAGTCCTGTCGAGATGCAATACGGTTTGAATCTGCGGGTTCCATAGTTTGGGCCTGAAATAACTGTAAGGTTGATGCGGAGCTGGAACCACTGTGCAGAAGTAGGTATGGTATACGTAACAAACCCAGGCAAGTAAACAGAATTCTTCTGCCTGAAGGAATTCCACCCTACGGTTGAGCCTCAGGTTTCTTTCCTCCAGGACTTTGGCACTCTGACACTTACTAGAGTAATGAAACGTAACCAGAATAAAACTGACACGGGAACAATTACCAAAAACAAAGGTACAGGAGGGCTAGGCAAGAGAATGGTCAACAAGCAGAGATCAGGGCTGGCAGCAAACGATCGGAGTCAGGAGGCAGGCGAAGAGTCAAGACAGGCGGCTAACAGGCAGGGTCAAAAACAGGCAAAATCAGCAACAGGAGTCAAAGGTAGTCTGTGAACGCTAGAAAAGGCTTGGAGCACTATTTCAGGCAAGGAGCAAGTGCACAAATGAGGTTTAAATAGCCCTCCTACCAAACAATCAACCAATGAGAAGCACAGGAAAAGTAATGTTTAAACCTGGCCCTTTAAGGGTGAGTAAGGGCAGGAAGCCAAACGCAGAACTGCACATGTGCAGAACAGTAACCTAGGATTACTCATGAAAGACCTGTTAATGGAGACCAGATTGCAGTGAGACAGATCTCCGGGGAGTTCTGAGCAGGTAAGGAGGTTGGTGAGGAGGGAGTGATAGGCATTGTGACAGTGCTGTCGTGACACTTACAGTGCACTTTGCAAAATTCTAATTATTTTGGGTGCTAAATAGTACAATTTGCGTCCTGCACTTCATATCTGATAGTCAAATAGAATCGTCAAATACTGTGCTTACAGCGCACTTTGAAAAATTCTAATTGTTTTGGGTGCTAAATAGTACATTTGCGTCTTGTGGTGCACTTCATATCTGAGAGTCAAATAGAATCGTGAAATACTGTGCTTACAGCGCACTTTGAAAACTTCTAATTGTTTTGGGTGTTAAATAGTACGTTTGCGTCTTGCGGTACACTTAATGTCTACGAGTCAAATAGAACCGTCAAATACTGTGCTTACAGCGCACTTTGAAAAATTCTAATTGTTTTGGGTGCTAAATAGTACATTTGCGTCTTGTGGTGCACTTCTTATCTGATAGTCAAATAGAATCGTGAAATACTGTGCTTACAGCGCACTTTGAAAACTTCTAATTGTTTTGGGTGTTAAATAGTACATTTGCGTCTTGCGGTACACTTAATATCTACGAGTCAAATAGAACCGTCAAATACTGTGCTTACAGCGCACTTTGAAAAATTCGAATTGTTTTGGGTGCTAAATAGTACATTTGCGTCTTGCGGTACACTTAATAACTACGAGTCAAATAGAACTGTCAAATACTGTGCTTACAGCGCACTTTGAAAAATTCTAATTGTTTTGGGTGCTAAATAGTACATTTGCGTCTTGTGGTGCACTTCTTATCTGATAGTCAAATAGAACCGTGAAATACTGTGCTGACAGCGCACTCTGAAAAATTCTAAATGTTTTGGGTGCTAAATAGTACATTTGCAGCTTACACTTCGTATCTGAGAGTCAAATATAACCGTGAAATACTGTGCTTAGAGCGCACTTTGAAAAATTCGAATTGTTTTAGGTGCTAAATAGTACATTTGCAGCCTGCACTTCATATCTGAGAGTCAACTAGAACCATCAAATACTGTGCTTACAGCGCACTTTGAAAAATTCTAATTGTTTTGGGTGCTAAATAGTACATTTGCGTCTTGTGGTGAACTTCATATCTGAGAGTCAAATAGAACCGTGAAATACTGTGCTGACAGCGCACTCTGAAAAATTCTAATTATTTTGGGTGCTAAATAGTACAATTAGAATTTTTCAAAGTGCGCTGTAAGCACAGTATTTGACGGTTCTATTTGACTCTCAGATATGAAGTGCACTGCAAGACGCAAATGTACTATTTAACACCCAAAACAATTAGATTTTTTCAAAGTGCTCTGTAAGCACAGTATTTCACGGTTATATTTGACTCTCAGGTATGAAGTGCCCCACAAGACGCAAATGTACTATTTAACGCCCAAAACAATTAGATTTTTTCAAAGTAGGCTGTAAGCACAGTATTTGACGGTTCTATTTGACTCTCAGATATAAAGTGCACCGCAAGACGCAATTGTACTATTTAACACCCAAAACAATTAGATTTTATCAAAGTAAGCTGTAAGCACAGTATTTGAAGGTTCTATTTGACTCTCAGATATGAAGTGCACTGCAAGACGCAAATGTACTATTCAGCACCCAAAACAATTAGAATTTTTGAAAGTGCGCTGTAAGCACAGTATTTCACGATTCTATTTGACTCTCAGATATGAACGGCACCGCAAGACGCAAATTTACTATTTAATACCCGAACCAATTAGATTTTTTCAAAGTAAGCTGTAAGCACAGTATTTGACGGTTCTATTTGACTTTCAGATATAAAGTGCACCGCAAGACGCAAATGTACTATTTAACACCCAAAACAATTAGATTTTTTCAAAGTAAGCTGTAAGCACAGTATTTGAAGGTTCTATTTGACTCTCAGATATGAAGTGCAAGCTGTAAATGTACTATTTAGCACCCAAAACAATTAGAATATTTCAGAGTGCGCTGTAAGCACAGTATTTCACGGTTCTATTTGTCTCTCAGATATTAAGTGCACCGCAAAACGCAAATGTACTATTTAGCATCCAAAACAATTAGAATTTTTCAAATTGCGATGTAAGCACAGTATTTGATAGTTCTATTTGACTCTAAGATACGAAGTGCACCGCAAGACGCAAATGTACTATTTAACACCCAAAACAATTATTATTTTTCAAAGTGCGCTGTAAGCACAGTATTTGACGGTTCTATTTGACTCTCAGATATTAGGTGCACCGCAAAACGCAAATGTACTATTTAGCACCCAAAACAATTAGAATTTTTCAAATTGTGCTGTAAGCACAGTATTTGATGGTTCTATTTGACTCTCAGATATGAAGTGGACCGCAAGACGCAAATGTACCATTTAACACCCAAAACAATTAGAATTTTTCAAAGTGCGCTGTAAGCACAGTATTTGACGGTTCTATTTGACTCTCAGATATGAAGTGCAAGCTGCAAATGTACTAATTAGCACTCAAAACAATTACAATTTTTCAAAGTGCGCTGTAAGCACAGTATTTGACGGTTCTATTTGACTCTCAGATTTGAAGTGCACCGCAAGACGCAAATGTTCTATTTAACACCCAAAACAATTACAAATTTTCAAAGTGCACTGTAATCACAGTATTTGACGGTTCTATTTGACTCTCAGATATGAAGTGCAGGCTGCAAATGTACTATTTAGCACCCCAAAAAATTAGAATTTTTCAAAGTGAGCTGTAAGTACAGTATTTGATGGTTCTATTTGACTCTCAGATATGAAGTGCACCGCAAGACGCAAATGTACTATTTAACACCCAAAACAATTAGAATTTTTCAAAGTGCGCTGTAAGCACAGTATTTCACGGTTCTATTTGACTCTCAGATTTGAAGTGCACCGCAAGACGCAAATGTTCTATTTAACACCCAAAACAATTAGAATTTTGCATGGTGTGCGGTAAGCAAAGTATTTGACGGTTTTATTTGACTCTCAGATATGAAGTGCAGGCTGCAAATGTACTATTTAGCACCCAAAACAATTAGAATTTTTCAAAGTGCGCTGTAAGCACAGTATTTGACGTTCTATTTGACTCTCAGATTTGAAGTGCACCGCAAGACGCAAATGTACTATTTAACACCCAAAACAATTAGAATTTTTCAAAGTGCGCTGTAAGCACAGTATTTCACAGTTCTATTTGACTCTCAGTTATGAAGTGAGCCACAAGACGCAAATGTACTATTTAGCACCCAAAAAAATTAGAATTTTTCAAAGTGCGCTGTAAGCACAGTATTTGACGGTTCTATTTGACTCTCAGATTTGAAGTGCACCGCAAGACCCAAATGTTCTATTTAACACTGAAACAATTAGAATTTTTCAAAGTGCGCTGTATGCACAATATTTGACGGTTCTATTTGACTCTCAGATTTGAAGTGCACCGCAAGACGCAAATGTACTATTTAACACCCAAAACAATTACAATTTTTCAAAGTGCGCTGTAAGCACAGTATTTGACGGTTCTATTCGACTCTCAGATATGAAGTGCAGTGCAAGATGCAAATGTACTATTTAACACACAAAACAATTAGAATTTTTGAAAGTGAGCTGTAATCACAGTATTTGACGGTTCTATTTGACTCTCAGATATGAAGTGCAGGCTGCAAATGTACTATTTAGCACCCAAAAAAATTTGAATTTTTCAAAGTGCGCTGTAAGCACAGTATTTGATGGTTCTATTTGACTCTCAAATATGAAGTGCACTGCAAGACGCAAATGTACTATTTAGCTCCCAAAACAATTAGAATTTTTGAAAGTGCGCTGTAAGCACAGTGTTTGATGGTCCTATTTGACTCTCAGATATGAAGTGCACCCCAAAACACAAATGTACTATTTAACACACAAAACAATTCGAATTTTTCAAAGTGCGCTGTAAGCACAGTATTTGACAGTTCTATTTGACTCTTAGATATGAAGTGCAGGCTGAAAATGTACTATTTAACACCCAAAACAATAAGATTTTTTCTAAGTGCGCTGTAAGCACAGTATTTGACAGTTCTATTTGACTCTCAGATATGAAGTGCAAGTTGCAAATGTACTATTTAGCACCCAAAACAATTAGATTTTTTCAAAGTACGCTGTCAGCACATTATTTCACAGTTCTATTTGACTCTCAGATATGAAGTGCAGGCTGCAAATGTACTATTTAACACCCAAAACAATTAGAATTTTTCAAAGTGCGCTGTATGCACAATATTTGACGGTTCTATTTGACTATCAGATTTGAAGTGCACCGCAAGACGCAAATGTACTATTTAACACCCAAAACAATTACAATTTTTTAAAATGCGCTGTAAGCACAGTATTTGACGGTTCTATTTGACTCTCAGTTATGAAGTGCAGACTGCAAATGTACTATATAATACCCAAAACAATTATAATTTTGCAAAGTGTGCTGTAATCACAGTATTTGATGGTTCTATTTGACTCTCAGATATGAAGTGCAAGATGCAAATGTACTATTTAGCACCCCAAAAAATTTGAATTTTTCAAAGTGCGCTTTAAGCACAGTATTTGATGGTTCTATTTGACTTTCAGATATGAAGTGCACCGCAAGACGCAAATGTACTATTTAACACCCAAAACAATTAGAATTTTTCAAAGTGCGCTGTAAGCACAGTATTTGACGGTTCTATTTGACTCTCAGTTATGAAGTGCAGGCTGCAAATGTACTATATAATACCCAAAACAATTATAATTTTGCAAAGTGTGCTGTAATCACAGTATTTGATGGTTCTATTTGACTCTCAGATATGAAGTGCAAGATGCAAATGTACTATTTAGCACCCCAAAAAATAAGAATTTTTCAAAGTGCGCTGTAAGCACAGTATTTGATGGTTCTATTTGACTTTCAGATATGAAGTGCACCGCAAGACGCAAATGTACTATTTAACACCCAAAACAATTAGAATTTTTCAAAGTGCGCTGTAAGCACAGTATTTCACAGTTCTATTTGACTCTCAGTTATGAAGTGCACCGCAAGACGCAAATGTACTATTTAACACCCAAAACAATTAGAATTTTTCAAAGTGCGCTGTAAGCACAGTATTTCACAGTTCTATTTGACTCTCAGTTATGAAGTGAGCCACAAGACGCAAATGTACTATTTAGCACCCAAAAAAATTAGAATTTTTCAAAGTGCGCTGTAAGCACAGTATTTGACGGTTCTATTTGACTCTCAGATTTGAAGTGCACCGCAAGACCCAAATGTTCTATTTAACACCCAAAACAATTAGAATTTTTCAAAGTGCGCTGTAAGCACAGTATTTGACGGTTCTATTCGACTCTCAGATATGAAGTTCAGTGCAAGATGCAAATGTACTATTTAACACACAAAACAATTTGAATTTTTGAAAGTGAGCTGTAATCACAGTATTTGACGGTTCTATTTGACTCTCAGATATGAAGTACAGGCTGCAAATGTACTATTTAACACCCAAAACAATTAGATTTTTTCAAAGAGCGCTGTAAGCACAGTATTTGATGGTTCTATTTGACTCTCAGATATGAAGTGCACCGCAAGACGCAAATGTACTATTCAGCACCCAAAACAATTAGAATTTTTGAAAGTGTGCTGTAAGCACAGTATTTCACGATTCTATTTGACTCTCAGATATGAAGGGCACCGCAAGACGCAAATGTACTATTTAACACCCAAAACAATTAGATTTTTTCAAAGAGCGCTGTAAGCACAGTATTTCACGGTTCTATTTGACTCTCAGATTTGAAGTGCACCGCAAGACGCAAATGTACTATTTAACACCCAAAACAATTAGAATTTTTCAAAGTGCGCTGTATGCACAATATTTGACGGTTCTATTTGACTATCAGATTTGAAGTGCACCGCAAGACGCAAATGTACTATTTAACACCCAAAACAATTACATTTTTTTTAAATGCGCTGTAAGCACAGTATTTGACGGTTCTATTTGACTCTCAGTTATGAAGTGCAGGCTGCAAATGTACTATATAGTACCCAAAACAATTCGAATTTTTCAAAGTGCGCTGTAAGCACAGTATTTGATGGTCCTATTTGACTCTCAGATATGAAGTGCACCGCAAGACGCAAATGTACTATTCAGCACCCAAAACAATTAGAATTTTTGAAAGTGCGCTGTAAGCACAGTATTTCATGATTCTATTTGACTCTCAGATATGAAGGGCACCGCAAGACGCAAATGTACTATTTAACACCCAAAACAATTAGAATTTTTCAAAGTGCGCTGTAAGGACAGTATTTGATGGTCCTATTTGACTCTCAGATATGAAGTGCACCGCAAGACACAAATGTACTATTTAACACACAAAAGAATTCGAATTTTTCAAAGTGCGCTGTAAGCACAGTATTTGACAGTTCTATTTGACTCTCAGATATGAAGTGCAGGCTGCAAATGTACTATTTAACACCCAAAACAATTAGATTTTTTCAAAGAGCGCTGTAAGCACAGTATTTCACGGTTCTATTTGACTCTCAGATATGAAGTGCAAGTGTCAAATGTACTATTTAGCACCCAAAACAATTAGATTTTTTCAAAGTACGCTGTCAGCACATTATTTCACGGTTCTATTTGACTCTCAGATATGAAGTGCAGGCTGCAAATGTACTATTTAACACACAAAAAAATTTGAATTTTTCAAAGTGCGCTGTAAGCACAGTATTTCACGGTTCTATTTGACTCTCAGATTTGAAGTGCACCGCAAGACGCAAATGTACTATTTAACACCCAAAACAATTAGAATTTTTCAAAGTGCGCTGTATGCACAATATTTGACGGTTCTATTTGACTCTCAGTTATGAAGTGCAGGCTGCAAATGTACTATTTAGCACCCAAAAAAATTAGAATTTTTCAAAGTGCGCTGTAAGCACAGTATTTGATGGTTCTATTTGACTCTCAGATATGAAGTGCACCGCAAGACGCAAATGTACTATTCAGCACCAAAAACATTTAGAATTTTTGAAAGTGCGCTGTAAGCACAGTATTTCACGATTCTATTTGACTCTCAGATTTGAAGTGCAGTGCAAGACGCAAATGTACTTTTTAACACCCAAAACAATTAGAATTTTTCAAAGTGCGCTGTATGCACAATATTTGACGGTTCTATTTGACTCTCAGTTATGAAGTGCAGGCTGCAAATGTACTATTTAACACCCAAAACAATTAGAATTTTTCAAAGTGCGCTGTAAGCACAGTATTTGATGGTCCTATTTGACTATCAGATATGAAGTGCACCGCAAGACACAAATGTACTATTTAACACACAAAACAATTCAAATTTTTCAAAGTGCGCTGTAAGTACAGTATTTGACAGTTCTATTTGACACTCAGATATGAAGTGCAGGCTGCAAATGTACTATTTAACACCCAAAACAATTAGATTTTTTCAAAGAGCGCTGTAAGCACAGTATTTCACGGTTCTATTTGACTCTCAGATATGAAGTGCAAGTTGCAAATGTACTATTTAGCACCCAAAACAATTAGATTTTTTCAAAGTACGCTGTCAGCACATTATTTCACGGTTCTATTTGACTCTCAGATATGAAGTGCAGGCTGCAAATGTACTATTTAACACACAAAAAAATTTGAATTTTTCAAAGTGCGCTGTAAGCACAGTATTTCACGGTTCTATTTGACTCTCAGATTTGAAGTGCACCGCAAGACGCAAATGTACTATTTAACACCCAAAACAATTAGAATTTTTCAAAGTGCGCTGTATGCACAATATTTGACGGTTCTATTTGACTCTCAGTTATGAAGTGCAGGCTGCAAATGTACTATTTAGCACCCAAAAAAATTAGAATTTTTCAAAGTGCGCTGTAAGCACAGTATTTGATGGTTCTATTTGACTCTCAGATATGAAGTGCACCGCAAGACGCAAATGTACTATTCAGCACCAAAAACATTTAGAATTTTTGAAAGTGCGCTGTAAGCACAGTATTTCACGATTCTATTTGACTCTCAGATTTGAAGTGCAGTGCAAGACGCAAATGTACTTTTTAACACCCAAAACAATTAGAATTTTTCAAAGTGCGCTGTATGCACAATATTTGACGGTTCTATTTGACTCTCAGTTATGAAGTGCAGGCTGCAAATGTACTATTTAACACCCAAAACAATTAGAATTTTTCAAAGTGCGCTGTAAGCACAGTATTTGATGGTCCTATTTGACTATCAGATATGAAGTGCACCGCAAGACACAAATGTACTATTTAACACACAAAACAATTCAAATTTTTCAAAGTGCGCTGTAAGTACAGTATTTGACAGTTCTATTTGACACTCAGATATGAAGTGCAGGCTGCAAATGTACTATTTAACACCCAAAACAATTAGATTTTTTCAAAGAGCGCTGTAAGCACAGTATTTCACGGTTCTATTTGACTCTCAGATATGAAGTGCAAGTTGCAAATGTACTATTTAGCACCCAAAACAATTAGATTTTTTCAAAGTACGCTGTCAGCACATTATTTCACGGTTCTATTTGACTCTCAGATATGAAGTGCAGGCTGCAAATGTACTATTTAACACACAAAAAATTTTGCATTTTTCAAAGTGCGCTGTAAGCACAGTATTTCACGGTTCTATTTGACTCTCAGATTTGAAGTGCACCGCAAGACGCAAATGTACTTTTTAACACCCAAAACAATTAGAATTTTTCAAAGTGCGCTGTATGCACAATATTTGACGGTTCTATTTGACTCTCAGTTATGAAGTGCAGGCTGCAAATGTACTATTTAACACCCAAAACAATTAGAATTTTTCAAAGTGCGCTGTAAGCACAGTATTTGATGGTCCTATTTGACTATCAGATATGAAGTGCACGCAAGACACAAATGTACTATTTAACACACAAAACAATTCAAATTTTTCAAAGTGTGCTGTAAGCACAGTGTTTGACAGTTCTATTTGACTCTCAGATATGAAGTGCAGTCTGCAAATGTACTATTTAACACCCAAAACAATTAGATTTTTTCAAAGAGCGCTGTAAGCACAGTATTTCACGGTTATATTTGACTCTCAGATATGAAGTGCAAGCTGCAAATGTACTATTTAGCACCCAAAAAAATTAGATTTTTTCATAGTGCGCTGTAAGCACAGTATTTCACGGTTATATTTGACTCTCAGATATGAAGTGCATCGCAAGACGCAAATGTACTATTTAACTCCCAAAACAATTAGATTTTTTCAAACTAAGCTGTAAGCACAGTATTTGACGGTTCTATTTGACTCTTAGATATGAAGTGCAAGCTGCAAATGTACTATTTAGCACCCAAAACAATTAGAATGTTTCAGAGTGCGCTGTAAGCACAGTATTTCACGGTTCTATTTGACTCTCAGATATTAAGTGCACCGCAAGACGCAAATGTACTATTTAACACCCAAAACAATTCAAATTTTTGAAAGTGCGCTGTAAGCACAGTATTTGACGGTTCTATTTGACTCTCAGATATTAAGTGCACCGCAAGACGCAAATGTACTATTTAGCACCCAACAACACAATTAGAATTTTTCAAATTGCGCTGTACAGTATTTGATGGTTCTATTTGACTGTCAGATATGAAGTGCACCGCAAGACACAAATGTACCATTTAACACCCAAAACAATTAGAATTTTTCAAAGTATGCTGTAAGCAAAGTATTTGACGGTTCTATTTGAGTCTCAGATTTGAAGTCCACGCAAGACGCAAATGTACTATTTAACACCCAAAACAATTAGAATTTTTCAAAGTGCACTGTAAGCACAGTATTTGACGGTTCTATTTGACTCTCAGATATGAAGTGCAGGCTGCAAATGTACTATTTAACACCCAAAACAATTAGATTTTTTCAAAGTGTGCTGTAATCACAGTATTTGACGGTTCTATTTGACTCTCAGATATGAAGTGCACCGCATGACGCAAATGTACTATTTAACACCCTAAACAATTACAATTTTTCAAAGTGCGCTGTAAGCACAGTATTTGACGGTTCTATTTGACTCTCAGATATGAAGTGCAGGCTGCAAATGTACTATTTAGCACCCAAAAAAATTAGAATTTTTCAAAGTGCGCTGTAAGCACAGTATTTGATGGTTCTATTTGACTCTCAAATATGAAGTGCACTGCAAGACGCAAATGTACTATTTAGCTCCCAAAACAATTAGAATTTTTGAAAGTGCGCTGTAAGCACAGTGTTTGATGGTCCTATTTGACTCTCAGATATGAAGTGCACCCCAAGACACAAATGTACTATTTAACACACAAAACAATTCGAATTTTTCAAAGTGCGCTGTAAGCACAGTATTTGACAGTTCTATTTGACTCTTAGATATGAAGTGCAGGCTGAAAATGTACTATTTAACACCCAAAACAATAAGATTTTTTCTAAGTGCGCTGTAAGCACAGTATTTCACGGTTCTATTTGACTCTCAGATATGAAGAGCAAGCTGCAAATGTATTGTTTAGCACCCAAAACAAATAGAATTTTTCAAAGTGCGCTGTAAGCACAATATTTGACGGTTCTATTTGACTCTCAGATATGAAGTGCATCACAAGACGCAAATGTACTATTTAACACCCAAAACAATTAGAGTGCGTTCTAAGCACAATATTTGATGGTTCTATTTGACTCTCAGATATGAAGTGCAGAACGCAAATGTACTATTTAGCTCCCAAAACAATTAGAATTTTTGAAAGTGCGCTGTAAGAACAGTATTTGACAGTTCTATTTGACTCTCAGATATGAAGTGCAGGCTGCAAATGTACTATTTAACATCCAAAACAATTAGATTTTTTCAAAGAGCGCTGTAAGCACAGTATTTCACGGTTCTATTTGACTCTCAGATATGTAGTGCAAGACGCAAATGTACTATTTAGCACCCAAAACAATTAGAGTTTTTCAAATTGCGCTTTACAGTATTTGATGGTTCTATTTGACTCTCAGATATGAAGTGCGCCACAAGACGCAAATGTACTATTTAGTGCGCTGTAAGCACAGTATTTCACGGTTCTATTTGACTCTCAGATATGAAGTGCATGCTGCAAATGTACTAATTAGCACTCAAAGCAATAAGAATTTTTCAAAGTGCGCTGTAAGCACAGTATTTCATGGTTCTATTTAACTCTCAGTTATGAAGTGCGCCACAAGACGCAAATGTACTATTTAGCACCCAAAAAATTAGAATTTTTCAAATTTGCTGTAAGCACAGTATTTGACGGTTCTATTTGACTCTCAGATTTGAAGTGCACCGCAAGACGCAAATGTACTATTTAACACCCAAAACAATTAGAATTTTTGAATGTGCGCTGTAAGCACAGTATTTGATTGTTCTATTTGACTCTCAGATATGAAGTTCACCGCAAGACGCAAATGTACTATTTAACACCCAAAACAATTACAATTTTTCAAAGTGCGCTGTAAGCACAGTATTTGACGGTTCTATTTGACTCTCAGATATGAAGTGCAGGCTGCAAATGTACTATTTAGCACCCCAAAAAATTAGAATTTTTCAAAGTGCGCTGTAAGCACAGTATTTGATGGTTCTATTTGACTCTCAAATATGAAGTGCACCGCAAGACGCAAATGTACTATTTAACACCCAAAACAATTAGAATTTTTCAAAGTGCGCTCTAAGCACAATATTTGATGGTTCTATTTAACTCTCAGATATGACGTGCAGGCTGCAAATGTACTATGTAGCACCCAAAAAAATTAGAATTTTTCAAAGTGCGCTGTAAGCACAGTATTTGATGGTTCTATTTGACTCTTATATATGAAGTGCACCGCAAGACACAAATGTACTATTTAACACCCAAAACAATTAGACTTTTTCAAAGTGCGCTGTAAGCACAGTATTTGACGGTTCCATTTGACTCTCAGATATGAAGTGCAGGCTGCAAATGTACTATTTAGCACCCAAAAAAATTAGAATTTTTCAAAGTGCGCTGTAAGCACAGTATTTGACTCTTCTAGGTTCTAGTTGACTCTCAGATATGAAGTGAACCACAAGATGCAAATTTACTTTTTAGCACCCAAAACAATTAGAATTTTTCAAAGTGTGCTGTAAGGACAGTATTTGAAAGTTCTATTTGACTCTCAGATATGAAGTGCACCACAAGCCGCAAATGTACTATTTAACACCCAAAACAATTAGAATTTTTCAAAGTGCGCTGTAAGCACAGTATTTGACGGTTCTATTTGACTCTCAGATATGAAGTGCACCGCAAGACGCAAATGTACTATTTAACACCCAAAACAATTACAATTTTTCAAAGTGCGCTGTAAGCACAGTATTTGACTCTTCTATTTGACTCTCAGATATGAAGTGCACCGCAAGACGCAAATGTACTATTTAACATCCAAAACAATTACAATTTTTCAAAGTGCGCTGTAAGCACAGTATTTGACGGTTCTATTTGACTCTCAGATATGAAGTGCAGGCTGCAAATGTACTATTTAGCACCCAAAAAAATTAGAATTTTTCAAAGTGCGCTGTAAGCACAGTATTTGATGGTTCTATTTGACTCTCAAATATGAAGTGCACTGCAAGACGCAAATGTACTATTTAACACCCAAAACAATTAGAATTTTTCAAAGTGCGCTCTAAGCACAATATTTGATGGTTCTATTTGACTCTCAGATATGAAGTGCAGGCTGCAAATGTACTATGTAGCACCCAAAAAAATTAGAATTTTTCAAAGTACGCTGTAAGCACAGTATTTGATGGTTCTATTTGACTCTTATATATGAAGTGCACCGCAAGACACAAATGTACTATTTAACACCCAAAACAATTAGACTTTTTCAAAGTGCGCTGTAAGCACAGTATTTGACGGTTCTAGTTGACTCTCAGATATGAAGTGAACCACAAGATGCAAATTTACTATTTAGCACCCAAAACAATTAGAATTTTTCAAAGTGTGCTGTAAGGACAGTATTTGAAAGTTCTATTTGACTCTCAGATATGAAGTGCACCACAAGCCGCAAATGTACTATTTAACACCCAAAACAATTAGAATTTTTCAAAGTGCGCTGTAAGCACAGTATTTGATGGTTCTATTTGACTCTCAGATATGAAGTGCAGGACGCAAATGTATTATTTAGCTCCCAAAAAATTGCAGTATTTTAAAATGCCTAGATGTTGCCCACTGAGCTACCAGAACAGGATGAAAGTTATGTGCCTGGCACACATGCAGTTGCAAGTGCAATGCACTCTCTGTGGCACTGGGCTCAGGGCAGAGTACAAAAATAGCACCCACTAAAATAATCGCTGTAATTTGAATAATCGCTGTAGTTTGCAGATTCAACACCACAATTCTTTACTAATCTGTCCCTCACAGCTGCAGCATCCTCTCCTTACACTAAGAATAGCTCATGTGATGTGCAGTGACTCCAGCTTATATATAGAGGCTTCGAAGGGCAAACGAGTCAAAAGCTTGTTGATTGGCTGCCATGCAGCCTTCTAAATCGCCGAACCCCGAACTCCAACCCGAACATACAGTGAAATGTCTGTGTTCGGGTCCGGGGTCCAAAACCCGTAATGTTCGGTACGAACCCGAACTTTGCGGTTTGGGTTCGCTCAACTCTAATCTTGACCCTCTCCCCCAGAGCCTAGTTAAAAAGCTCATCTAACCCTCTAGCCATCCTCCACCTCTGCCGATTCAAGACAGGACTGCCCAAGACAATTTGCAAAGTGCCCTGGACCAGAACACAAAACTCTCACTTCAATCCCAAGAGTCCCATGTGACTGTGATTTGAAAACAAGGAAGAAACCCTGACTCATGTTCAAACTTTAGACCAATCTCTTTGTTGAACTTGAACTTTTTGCCAGAATATTGGTGAATCAGTTAAGAACTATCCTCCTGACAGCAATACGATACGACCAAGTCAGTTTTGTCCCGGACTGCCAGGCAAAGGACAACACCATCAAAATCCGATCACACTTAGGGAAATTACAGAAACTGTAAACAATTTAAAATCCACTAAAGCCCCAGTACCTGATGGCTTTTAGCGCCATTTTATAAAAAACTTGATAGGGTAATTGCCTCATTTCTTCTAAAAAATGTCCATAATATGTCTGAAACAGCAAATGTTCCTAAAGAGATGCTATTTCCATCAATTACCCCAATTCCAAAACAGGGTAAGGACCCCCAATTCCAAGTAACTATAGGCCAATATCTCTTATCAACATTGACTTTAAGATCTATTTGAAGATATTGGCAGATAGACTGAAAGTAATTATACCAGACCCAGTGCATGGGGATCAGTCAGGTTTTGTACAGGGCAGAAGAGCATCAGACAATACAAGGAAGATATTAACATCTATGCGACTCCAGCGGCTCTGTTAGAAATAGATGCTGAGAAAACATTTGACAGTTAGCTGGAGATGCTTGGATAGAGTACTAGAAAGGTATGAAATAGTAGGCCCATTTAAGAATAATATTATGTTGCTATATTCTGAACTGTCTGCAAGAGTGTTGGAATATTTTGCGGACGGAAATGGCACCAGGCAAGGTTGCTCTATGGTGCCGCTATTGTATATTCTCTCAATAGAGCCCCTTGCCGTTATGATTAGAGGTAACAAGAAGATCCATGGAATTCAGACAAAGAATAATGAATGTAAAATAACTCTGTACGCTGATGATGTTCTTCTGTCCCTGTCCAGACCAGAGGTCTAGACAGGGGACAGACCTCTGGTCATATTTGAGGTGATCAATTGTATATTTGATATACAATTGATCAGTACTGTATATTTTAAAATTATAAGATAAACCTATGGAATACCCAAATCATAACAGCAAATATAGGAAAAGCAAATTTGGATCTACTTAGAACACAACACCATTTTTATTGGGATAAAAAAAGGATTAAATATTTGGGTATAGGCTTGGATTTTGATTATATGAGTTCTAACGTAAACAATTATTTGGACTTATTAAAAGATCTGAGGCAGAAGCTATCAAATTGGAAAGGCCTAGAGATGTCTTGACTAGGAAGAATAAATATAGTAAATTCATATTTTATACCTAAAGTAATATATTTATTCAGGACCTATGTTTATGGAATTCATATGGTTGGGACGCAGACCCAGAATCTCCCAGATAATCCTTAAAAGAAGACCACAAGATGGTGGAGTGACACTCCCTGATATCACGGAAATACATGAGGCATGTATGATTTCTCATTGTATGGACTGGATGAATAGGAGATCAGTGTACTTAGACTTGTTTGAGATGGAAAAGGAAGACTCCCGCCCTTATGGCCTTAGTCAAACATTTTGGAGTGAGACAAAACAAATACGTAAACTGATATCTGGTAACTCAATAGTGAGGTATGGATTGATCACTATGCACAAACTTTAAAAAAAAATCGGTATCTTGAGTAAATTATCTATCAGTACTCCCCTAGAGATATTAACATACAATATAAAAGATTTGGCAGTTTCAGGTTGGCTCAGTAAAGACATCAAAATACTGAACGATATAATACAGGGACAAGTATTAAGTCCATTCCCAAAGCTCCAACAGAAATTAAATTTGTCAGGGAGAGATATAATTTTATATTTAAGAATTAAAAGCTACATGAATAAAAAAGAAGTCCTGACTGACCATATAATTGATAATTATTTAAAAAATATACATAAAACCAAAACAGATTTCTTGTATGATTAAACTATTAAAATATGGAGATATGTTAGAGAATACAAACTCAATAATAAAATGGGAAACACTGTTGGAGCTTTCATTTTCACTGAAAGATTGGTTACAGGCTCTAACTCTAGTCAGACAGGCAATATACAGTGTGGCCCTGTTGGAGCTACAGTACAAACTGGTATGCCGGTAGTACTTGGTTCCAACGAGGCTAAATAAGATATCCATCCAAAACTCTGAGTTCTGCTGGCGCTATGGAAAGGAAATAGCAAATTTTCTGCACATTTGGTGGGATTGTAAACAACTGAATTTATTAAAAATAAAGATGAGAGAAATGATAAAATAAATATTTTCATTCATTGTCGACATATCCCTTCAGATGTTTTTGTTTCACATGAATTTGGAGTTCTGTAGGATAGAACAAAAAAAAACTTTTGATAAACATTTTCATGGCAATTAAATTTGGGATAGCAAGGAACTGGAGGAACCAAGACCCTATCTCCTGGATAGCGGTGGTCAATCAAATTGACTACCAAAGAGAAATGAAATCAGGGTTCTACTGATCAAACGGTCAGAGCAATAAAATTGCTGAAATATGGTCATCATGGAAGCCAAGTAACAGACACCCTGATTAGTTGGATATAACGTTTGAAACAGGCCTCCATGGGTCCTGGTAGTTGCCCATGGCACAGGCGCATTCACCCCTCTTCTTAGGATGAATGGATGTTGAATAACAAATGTTACTTGGAGTAATATAGAGTTATATTATAATCAAGATGTATATTAGTGGTTTTCTCAGTAATATAGAGTGAAAGTATGTGTATTGTATTGTATTAATGTGATGTCTGTGACTTTTTGATATTGAAATTTTGATACAAGAAAAGAAATAAAGAATATAAATCAAATAAAAAAAAGAAATGTTGCTGTTTGGAATAAATCCATGTTTACTTCAAGTGTGCTGGTTGTTGTTTGTCTTCTTTTGACTTGAAATAATGGACTCGTGAACCATTCACCTGGTTTGTGTTTGTGAGTCAGTATTTTGAAAATGAATATCATGCCTAGAATAATATATTTGCTTCAAGCTTTACCTATCTCATTACCCGGATCGTTCTTCTCAAAACTTAAAACATTATTCCTTTATTTGGAATGGGAGTAAACCTAGGGTAGCCTATAAAATCCTGACCCGACCAAGACCAAGGTGTCGTATGGGCCTCTCAGACTTCGCTTTATATCACAAAGCAGTCCACAGTGGACTAGACCGGCACACAAATTGTGGATATCTCTGGGCCCGTCACAATGATAGCCTGTCTGCCTAGGCCTCACTGCTAGTGTACCATCCCAACACACCCTCCACCCTCTCAGTATGGCCTCAAGAACAAATGAACCATTACACTGTCCCTTATTGCTCCTACTTCTAACACATAATCATGACTTTCCACCGGGAATAAACTACAAAAACATTCACCACCTGTTCAACCCAGACACCAAATTCCTTAGATTAGGACACATATTGGTCAGAGAAGATTTGCAAAAACTAGAAGACATGGACTTTCAAACACGTATCACTCCTTATGTGTTTTTCACCCACAGATAAATTGCTCACTTAGAAAACAAGGCACTCTTCCAGCTGACCTTACAAGATTTGAAAACTTATGTATGGATCCAGAACAAACATGCCAACTCATTTCCAAGGCATATTGTATCCTTAATGAGGAGAGCTCTCTTGTTGTTGTATTTTTCAAGGCTATGGGAGGAACAAAATTTTCCCTCTCACTCAGAAATGCTCAATATATTCCTAATGCACTGGCACAAAGTACCTGCTTACCTCCACCATTTATCATATCCCCCAGTTGTTGGAGGTGTAACACTGCACTGGGCACATACACACACATTTGGTTGTCATGCCCAGAAATTACAGATTACTGGGATAAAATCACCAAAGCAATTATCTCACGAGATGATGCCGACTTTAAACCATGTCCTACCCTATAGGCAAGTACAAAAGGTCCCTCACCCTCCACTACTTAAGGCAGCAAATGCTCTTATTCACTGTCATTGGAAACAGATTATCCCTTTTGCTTTTGATGAGTCAAAAAAAAAAAAAAACGGGTGCAAGAAAACCTGACCCACATGGCTAGGGGAAAAGCTTTGGTGCATGAGCAGAGATGGTTCTTATGGAACTAGTACCTACAGTCTGAAACATGCTGGGATTGCCTACCACCCACAAATCCAAACCTCCTTCGACAACAAAACTCCCAACTTGGCCCACCTTAACTCATGGATAATACATAAAAATGTAATCTTTTAATTATTTAAGCCCGCCCAATTACCGACTGAAACCTCACAACAAACTCCTATCTCACCAACCCATATTAGTAGTTTTGTGCAGTCTCCTCCAACAACAAATAAATAAAAATGAAAACATTCTCTCTGAGTTACACTGTTTACCCTGACCTCTCCCCCCCCCACTTTTATATTCCCCAACCTGTATGTTGTATATTCTAACTTTTTAAATTAGTATCTTACATACCAAATGAAACTACACATTTTCTTTCGAACTTTGTACATGTGTTGTACTATTGTAAACTTTACAAAAACTTGCAATAAAAAGATATTTAACAAAAAAAGTTTTCAACACTCAATGACACATGACATGACAGAGCGAGTGAGGTCAGGTCAGAAGAGGTAGATCTGAGTGTCGTCCGCATATAGGTGGTACTTGAAGCTAAAAGAGCTGATGAGTTCTCCCAGAGAGGAGTTGTACAGGGAAAACATCAGTTGGCCAAGGACTGATCCTTGCGGGATATCAACAGAGAGTGGAACAGGTGATGATGTTGCTTCAGCAAGCAACACCGAATAGGAGCGCTCAGATAGGTATCACTCAATCCAAGAGAGTGCCATACCACCTATGCCAAATGAGTATAATCTGTTAAGAAGAAGGTGGTGGTGTCAAAGGCAGTAGAGAGATCTAAGAGGATCGTCACTGAGAAGTAAAGGGTCTAAAGCCAGATTGAAAAGGGTCAAGTAGGTCGTTAGTGGTCAGAACGTCTTTTAGTCACAAGTGCACAGTTCTCTCCAGCAACTTGGACACAAAGCAGAGAAGGCATATGTAGTTAGATGGAAGTTTGGGGTCCTAGGGAAGGTTTTTTTCAATACAGGTATGATTTGGGCCTGCTTGAAGGTTTATAGTACTATTTCAGAGGACAGAGAGAGGTTGATGAGGTGGGTTAGATTGGGCAGAGTAGAAGCGATAGAGAGGCTACAAGGTGAGACAGGATGGGATCTAGTGCATATTTAGTAGATCTTGAGCAAGAGAGTCATGTATGGACTAGTTTGTCACGAACACAGGCTTTTGACCCAGCTGAGACAGTGGGGAAAGTGTAAGAGTGAAAGTGTCAATGACAAAAGATCCCTGGTTAACTGTTGCGCTTGTGAACGGAAAAAAACAACAAAAAAAACTGCCACCGGATGTGACGTAACGTCACATCTGGTGACTGTTTCCCTCCTCCATGCAGGAAGGAAGACTGCACGGAGGAGACGTCCAGCTGAGAACACAGAGAAGAAGCGGTAAGTACTGGGAGGGGGGGTTGGGAGAATTAAAGGCATCTGACTGGTACAATATTACTGGGCTCTGACTGGCACAATATTACTGGGCTCTGACTGGCACAATATTACTGGGCTCTGACTGGCACAATATTACAGGCATCTGACTGGCACAATATTACTTGGCTCTGATTGGCACACTATTACTGGGCTCTGACTGGCACAATATTACTGGGCTCTGACTGGCACACTATTACAGGCATCTGACTGGCACACTATTACTGGGCTCTGACTGCCACAATATTACAGGCATCTGACTGGCACAATATTCCTGGGATCTGATTGGCACAATATTCATGGGCTCTGACTGGCACACTATTACTGGTATCTGACTGACACACTATTACTGGTATCTGACTGGCACAATATTCCTGGTATCTGACTGGCACAATATTCCTGGGCTCTGACTGGCACAATATTCCTGGGCTCTGACTGGCACAATTTTCCTGGCCTCTGACTGGCACACTATTACTGGGCTCTGAGTGGCACGATATTCCTGGGCTCTGACTGGCACAATATTACTGGGCTCTGACTGGCATAAGATTTCTCGTATCTGAATGGCACAATATTCCTGGGCTCTGACTGCCACAATATTACTGGGCTCTGAGTGGCACAATATTCCTGGGCTCTGACTGGCACAATATTCCTGGGCTCTGACTGGCACAATATTACTGGGCTCGGACTGGCACAGTCTTACTGGGTTCTGAATGGCACAATATTACAGGCATCTGACTGGCACAATATTCCTGGTATCTGAATGGTACAATATTACTGGCATCTTACTGGCACAATATTACAGGCATCTGAATGGCACAATATTACTGGCATCTTACTAGCACAATATTCCTGGTATCTGACTGGCACAATATTACTGGGCTCTGACTGGCACAATATTACAGGCATCTGACTGGCACAATATTACTTGGCTCTGATTGGCACACTATTACTGGGCTCTGACTGGCACAATATTACTGGGCTCTGACTGGCACACTATTACAGGCATCTGACTGGCACACTATTACTGGGCTCTGACTGCCACAATATTACAGGCATCTGACTGGCACAATATTCCTGGGATCTGATTGGCACAATATTCATGGGCTCTGACTGGCACACTATTACTGGTATCTGACTGACACACTATTACTGGTATCTGACTGGCACAATATTCCTGGTATCTGACTGGCACAATATTCCTGGGCTCTGACTGGCACAATATTCCTGGGCTCTGACTGGCACAATTTTCCTGGCCTCTGACTGGCACACTATTACTGGGCTCTGAGTGGCACGATATTCCTGGGCTCTGACTGGCACAATATTACTGGGCTCTGACTGGCATAAGATTTCTCGTATCTGAATGGCACAATATTCCTGGGCTCTGACTGCCACAATATTACTGGGCTCTGAGTGGCACAATATTCCTGGGCTCTGACTGGCACAATATTCCTGGGCTCTGACTGGCACAATATTACTGGGCTCGGACTGGCACAGTCTTACTGGGTTCTGAATGGCACAATATTACAGGCATCTGACTGGCACAATATTCCTGGTATCTGAATGGTACAATATTACTGGCATCTTACTGGCACAATATTACAGGCATCTGAATGGCACAATATTACTGGCATCTTACTAGCACAATATTCCTGGTATCTGACTGGCACAATATTACTGGCATCTGAATGGCACAATATTACTGGAATCTGACTGGCACAATATTACTGTAATCTGAATGGCACAATATTACTGGCATCTGAATGGCACAATATTACTGGCATCTGACTGGCACAATATTACTGTAATCTGAATGGCACAATATTACTGGCATCTGAATGGCACGACAATTATGGCATCTTAATGGTACAATAATACTGGTATCTGAATGGCACAATAATATTGGCATATTGATGGGAAAAATGTCTGTGGCATATTAATGGCAAAATAATACTGCATATTAATGGCAAAATAATACTGGCATATTGATGGGCAAATTGGCTGGGGCATCTTAATAGTACAATATTACTGGTATCTGAATGGCACAATAATATTGGCATATTGATGGGGGAAAATGTCTGTGGCATATTAATGACAAAATAATACTGGCATATTGATGGGCACATTGACTGTGGCATATTTAATGGACAAACGGTGTCATATTTTAACAGGAAAACTGTCTGTTGCATATGCAATGACAAAGTGACTGGCATGTTCTCTGGGGAAAAATAACATGTACTATGGGGAAATGTGACAATGTGGCTTTTTTCTGCATGAGCAGTTCAGTGGAACAAAGTGAAACTGTGGCATGTTCTGTGGGGCAAATTTACACTGTTGTGTGGGTTCAATATGAGTGCAAGCCATGTGCTGTTGGTGCAATATAGGTGCATGACAAGTGCTGTGGGTGCAATATAGGTGCATGACAAGTGCTGTGGCTACTCTATGGGGCTGTGTTAAGTCCTTTAGGTGCAATGTGGGTGCAGAAAAAGGGAATAAAAACAAGAAATGCAACTCTTCAATAACATTTTTATTACATATGAAAATAGTTGAATATAATATTAAGAAGTCCAAATAAGTATAAATGCAACTAGTGAGAGAGAGTGAGATGTGTATAGATATTTATAAATATATATGAACATATGTAAGTGCTCTCTAATATCTGTGTATATTTTTGTCATTTAGGTAATGAGTAGTTGTAGTGCAGTGTTGCATAGTAAGATGGTATACATATTGCAGCCATATATACACATTTTTATCCAAATATACAGTTTATACACTGCAATTATACACGTAATATACACATTTTATTCAATGCAATAAAAATACTCACTGCAAGAAAAGTCCAATTGTGTGTGTGCTTATTTTTATGGTTTTTTTTGTGTGTGTGTGGGGAGGGGGGGGGTAACATTGCGATGGATGGAGTTATTGCATCAATGGGCAGGGTCCAGGGGGCCCAAGCAAATGCTTGCCCAGGGTCCAATCACTATTAAAGACGGCCCTGTAATTACCACTATATATAATCCTTGTGGGAGATTCATATGGTAAAGTTATCCATATAGTTGTTAAAAAGAAATGTATATTTGGATAATCCAACATTCTCATTATAGATATTCCTGGTGTTTTATAAGAGACAAGCCCCCCTAGGTAGACCCTGGCAGTTCTTGGCACACTCCAACAAGCTGTCCAGGGCACAAGTGTTGCTATTTACCTGAAAACACAATAGGCTTACCAAAATTACCACTCCTTCTCTATAACTGTATAGGCCACTTTTCTTCCTGTCACAGCTTTCTATTAAGGTAGAGTAGTGGATGTTCTTCTCCTTTGGAGTTAACTGGCTAAACATCCCAGCCCAAAATAAGAAGCATCAGAACCTGTTGTTTTTAACTTTTTGGATATCCTTCTATACCTATCAAGAACAACAACACAGTTCAGGTCTCCTTCAATGACCAGGAGACCACTGGAGAAACTTTCAATGGCTTCCACTGAGGGATTTACAAATTTGTCTGGATGATCCAATAGAACATAATAGAACATATAGATTAATTAAAGTGTAGGTGACATCATAAATGCAATAGATCAAGACCACACGTCTGTCATCCTTATCTTTTTTGAATCTTGTCAAAGTCCAGCCCCATTTCCCTTGCTCCTGTATATTGTATTCAGTTTTGTGGCTGCTTCCACTTCAGCTTCTAGTGACCCCCATTCTAGTATTTCCACTCTGTTCCTGTTATGTCAGCTGCCTCATTAACCCCTTGCCGACAAAGGACTTGCCAGGCACGTCCTGGGAGAAACTCCCTTTACGACAAAGGACGTGCCTGGCACGTCCTGCATTGAATGAAGCGGTCTTCGCCATCAACGATCGCGAAAACCGCTTTAACAGTGCTGGTCTATTGCCTCGACATTGAGGCAATAGCCAGCACCTAAATTTCTATTTCGGGACCCCCACGATCGCCCCACGGAGCTTGCTGCTCCGTCAATATGGCTAAGTCCTCTGCCGGTCTGAGCTTCGGAAGTGAAAGTAACTTCACTTCCGTCGCTCTGAATATGCTACTTGACTACCCCTAGTGGTAGTTTAGTAGCATTGCAATGGGAAATATTTAAAATAAATATTTAATTAATTAAAAACAGGTTATTTAGCTATATTAGCCTATAGGGTTAAAATTAAATATTTTTTAGCATAAGGGATAGGGTTAAAATTAAATTAAAGTTAAAAAATATTAAGGGATATAATAAGGATTAGAGTTGGGGTTAAATTTAGTGTTAGGGTTAAATTTTGGGTTCGGGTGGGGGTCAAAAGATCAATATAGGAAAAAACCAAAAAACACTATTTTTGGTTTTTGCCCCATAACTCGCAAAAAAATACCGAAAAATATGGAAACATGCATATTTTTGAACTCGGGAAAACATTTAGAAACTATTTAGACGGGGTCTTTTTTAATGATTTTATTTGTGTAAATTATATTTTAGGTCAAAGTTAGAAAAAGTGTGTTTTTTAAAATTTTTCATCATATTTTATGATTTTTTTGTAGTAAATTATAAGATATGATGAACATAATGGTATCTAATGAAAGCCCTTCTTATGACGATAAAAACAACATATAATTTGTGTGGGTACTGTATGTGAGAAAGAAAAAAATTACAGCTAAACACAAACACCCTAGAAATGTCAAAACAGCCATTGTCACCAAGGGAAAGTCAAGGTGAAAATGTCTTGTCACTAAGGGGTTAACCTGGAGCTCAACCCTTTATTTATACCTGCATTTAATTACAAACGGGGCCTTTGAATTGCTTCGGTTACAGCCTGTATTGTGCCTCTGTTCCTTTCTTGCTATTCCTGATCTCTGTTCCTAATTCCTGTTGCCAGATTTTTGCCTGTCCTCAACCAAGCCTCTATGCTACCCGCCCTAACCCTTTTGCCTGACTTTGACTCTGCTTATTTACTGTCAGCCTCACTACTCTCTTGCCTTATTCCTGTGTACCTTCGCCTATTTAACAGAGCACAAAAGACCTGGGAGGATAAAACCTGAGGCTCAACAATAGGCTGGATTCATTTCAGTTGAAAATCTCTGCTCTTATACTCTGACCCATTGTTGTTGCCCAGTATCTTTCCTGCATTGTGGTTCCACTTCTCAGTACCCTAACCATTTCAGCTCCCAGTCCTGTCTCATATACCAGTATCAACTTCCAGTCCCGTCACAGCGACCAGTACCATCTCAGCTACCAGTTCCATCTCAGCTACAAGTCCTGTCTAACGTTTAATCAGGCCCTAGACTATGTATTGTGGAGTGCAGACAGACCCCACATCATGCCCTGCAATGAGGATCCTCCTTGGTCTGCTATCCCAGGTTGTGACAAGCCTGTTCTAAATTCCAGTGTGTTTCCTGCAATCAGGGCCGGCGCTACGGTAAGGCAGCACAGGCGGCTGCCTTAGGGCGCCCCAATGGGGGGGCGGGAAAATCGCCCGCTCCCCCAGGCCCGTTTACTTACCTCCATGCTGCTGTTCAGGTCCGTGGCTGAGAGGGAAGCGCTGTGCGCTCCCCTCAGGCCGTGCGCATTCTATAAAGTGTGTTGAAACTTTTTTTTTCAACACACTTTATTGAATGCGCACGGCCTGAGGGGAGCGCACAGCGCTTCCCTCTCAGCCACGGACCTGAACAGCAGCATGGAGGTAAGTACTGGGGTCTGGGGAAGGGGGGAGGAGGGAGGTATAACGAGCATCTGACTGGCACAATATTCCTGGGCATCTGACTGGCATAATATTACTGGGCTCTGACTGGCATAATATTCCTGGGCATCTGACTGGCACAATATTCCTGGGCATCTGACTGGCATAATATTCCTGGGCATCTGACTGGCATAATATTCCTGGGCATTTGACTGGCACAATATTCCTGGTATCTGACTGGCATAATATTCCTGGGCTATGACTGGCATAATATTCCTGGGCTCTGACTGGCAAATTATTCCTGGGCATCTGACTGGCACAATATTGGCACAATATTCCTGGGCATCTGAATGGCACAATATTCCTGGGCATCTGACTGGCATAATATTCCTGGGCATCTGAATGGCACAATATTCCTGGGCATCTGACTGGCATAATATTCCTGGGCATCTGAATGGCACAATATTCCTGGGCATCTGACTGGCACAATATTGGCACAATATTCCTGGGCATCTGAATGGCACAATATTCCTGGGCATCTGACTGGCATATTATTCCTGGGTATCTGACTGGCATAATATTCCTGGGCATCTGACTGGCATAATATTCCTGGGCTCTGACTGGGATAATATTCCTGGGTATCTGACTGGCATAATATTCCTGGGCTCTGACTGGCATAATATTCCTGTGCATCTGACTGGCACACTATTCCTGGGCATCTGAATGGCACAATATTCCTTGGCATCTGACTGGCATAATATTCCTGGGCATTTGACTGGCACAATATTCCTGGGCATCTGACTGGCATAATATTCCTGGGCTCTGACTGGCATAATATTCCTGGGCATCTGACTGGCACACTATTCCTGGGCTCTGACTGGCATAATATTACTGGGCTCTGACTGGCATAATGTTCCTGGGCATCTGACTGGCACAATATTACTGGGCTCTGACTGGCATAATATTCCTGGGCATCTGACTGGCATAATATTACTGGGCTCTGACTGGCATAATATTCCCATTGAAATACTGGTAAGTTTGTTTATTTAACTTTACTTCATTTTAAATATTGTATTTGTATTTGTTCCCGTTTTGTTTCTTCACTGCAAAATAAGATATATGCAGTGTGCATAGGAATTTGTTCATAGTTTTTGTTTTTACTATAGTGCGGCCCTCCAACGGTCTGAGGGACAGTGAACTGGCCCCCTGTTTAAAAAGTTTGAGGACCCCTGGGCTAAATACTGGCATATTGAGTGGCAAAATAGTGTGTCTCAGGTTATGTGTGAATTGGTGTAACTGTCTGTCTGTAAGTCAGGGCTCGACAAACCCCGGGCGCCAGGTCGCCATGGTGACCTGGAAATTAAGCCTGGCCCCGCTGGCCCGTTGCCCGCTGCCATTCGTGTGTTTTGGATTTTTGCAGCACTCCGCCCCCTCGCGCAACGCGTGTGTGAATGCCGGTGTCATCACTTGACAACTCAGCCGAAAGATCAATGAAGATCGGCTGCAGCACGAATGTTCCCTCTTCCAGCTAGTTTACCTCATTGCAGGGGAGTGGGGAACATTTGTGCTGAAGCCGATCTTCATTGCTCTTTCGGCTGAGTGCTGGGCTGTCAAGTGATGACACCGGCATTCACACAAGCTAAGAAAGAGGGGGAAAAAAAGGGTGTATATGTTTATGTGTGTATGTGAAGTGGGTGGGGTGTGTGTGTGTGTATATGTAAAGAAGTTGGGGGAGTATGTGAAGTGGGGGGGTGTATATGTGAAGTGGGTGGGGGTGTGTGTATATGTGAAGAGGTTGGGGGGGGTGTGGTGTATATGTAAAGTGGGTGGGGGTGTGTGTGGTGTATATGTGAAGTGGGTGGGGGTGTGTGTGGTGTATATGTGAAGTGGGTGGGGGTGGGGGTGGTGTATATGTGATGTGGGTGGGGGTGTGTGTGGTGTATATGTGAAGTGGGTGGGGGGGTGAGGTGTATATGTGAAGTGGGTGGGGGGGTGTGAGGTGTATATGTGAAGTGGGTGGGGGTGTGTGAAGTGTATGTGTGATGTGTATATGTGTAAGGTGTATGTGAAGTAGGTGTGTGTGTGTGTGTGTCTATATATGTGAAGTGGGGGGGCTATATATGTGAAGTGGGTTTGTGTGTGGGTGTGAAGTGGGTTGGTGTGTGTGGGTGTGTATGTGAAGTGGGTTGGTGTGTGTGGGTGTGTATGTGAAGTGGGTTGGTGTGTGTATGTGAAGTGGGTTGGTGTGTGTGGGTGTGTATGTGAAGTGGGTTGGTGTGTGTGGGTGCAGTGGTGTATCTTGATTTTGTGCTGCCCTAGGCAGACAAAATCCGGGCACCCCCCTAACCAAGCTGCACACCCACGTTACACACCTAAGACATGCCCCATCATTCAGACTCACATCAAGCTCACACTCCCATCACACTCAGTCACACACTCCTACTCCCATCACACACTCCTACTCCCATCACGCACACTCTGACTCCCATCACACTCAGTCACACACACTGTCTCCCATGACACACACTCTGACTCCCATCACACTCAGTCACACACACGGTCTCCTATCACACACACTCTGACTCCCATCACACTCAGTCACACACACTGTCTCCCATCACACACACTCTGACTCCCATCACACTCAGTCACACACACTGTCTCCAATCACACACACTCTGACTCCCATCACACTCAGTCACACACACTGTCTCCTATCACACACACTCTGACTTCCATCACACTCAGTCACACAGTCTCCCATCACACACACTCTGACTCCCATCACACTCAGTCACACACAGTCTCCCATCACACACTCTGACTCCCATCACACACACACACACACACACACACTGTCTCCCATCACACACACTCTGACTCCCATCACACTCAGTCACACACACTGTCTCCCATCACACACACTCTGACTCCCATCACACTCAGTCAATCACTCACACACACACAGTCTCCCATCAGCACTTACCTTTCACTGGCAGGCAGGCAGCATGGTCCCTCCATGCTGCCTGTTCGGCTTCCCGGCGATTGTGCCGACAGGTCACGTGACCGGGCACGCGTATGACGTCAGCGCGCCCGTCACGTGACTGTCGGCACTTCCGTGTCGGCACACTGCACGGGGAGCCGAACAAGCAGCACGGAGGTTTCTCTGTGCTGCCTGTTCGGCTCCCCGTGCAGCCTGGCAGGCAGAGCGATGGTGAGAGGGGATCTTCCGATCCCCTCTCACCTCCGTCTCTGCCTGCAAGCGCGGTGGGGTGTTTTTTTTTTTTTTTTTTAAAGGGCCGGATTTTTTTTTTTTTTTTTTTTCCAGTGCTGGGGGGCGCTGCCGCCCCCCAAAATTTGCCGCCATAGGCATCCGCCTAGGATGCCTCGCGGTAAATACAGCACTGTGTGGGTGTGTATGTGAAGTGGGTTGGTGTGTGTGGGTGTGTATGTGAACTGGGTTGGTGTGTGTGTTTATGAATTGTGTGTATGTTTGCGTGATTGTCTGGCTCCTAAAAATTTTTGCTGGCTCCTAGAATCAAATTACATTTGTCAAGCCCTGGTGTAAGTGGTAAGGGTGTCTCTGTGTGTGACTGCAAGGGTGTCTTTGTGTTTAAGGGTTTCAATGTGTGACACATTTAGAGCATGCGAGTTGAATATTTAGATGTATTTATTTTCTACACTATACATTATTCATATATATATATATATATATATATATATATATATATATATAATGTAAGGAGGCTTAATGGTGTGGGAGGCGTGGTGGATCAGAGCAGAGGGGCACCAAAATGCACCTTCACCTGTGTAGACGAAAATCCTTGCACCGGCCCTGCCCCAATCACACCATGTAAACATAATTTAATGTTTGGTATGAAGTACGTTTTCCACTTCCTTCACCTTTCAAAGAACTGAAGGATTTTAATCCTGTAAGAATAGTGTCATATTACACTTCACACAACGCATGGCTTATATGACAGCATTAAAATGTCTGAAGAAAAATGTGATGGTACTCCCTAGGGCAGTGTTATGAAGTGAATAAGTGAATAATCTCATGTTTCTGTTACCTTGTCCATCCCTGTATTTAATTATTGCTCTAATGTGTGAGACTTTTTCACCTTACCTTAAAAGACAACTGTAGCAAAAAAATAACTACTGTTTATTTGAAAGATTGCGTCAAATGTTGATAGTTTGCATAGAAATGCTTTAATGAAAGAATATAAATAATATCCTTTATTGAGCCCTCTTTGGGGGGCAGACATGTTGTTTAGAATCTTCGTCAGATCTTCCTTCATCTGAAGCAAGGTGAACTGTCCTGAGATTCTAAACAACATGTCCGCTCCCTGTTATGGAGAGCAAAGAGAGCTCAATAAGGTACATTATTTATATTCTTTCATTGAAACATCTCTATTTAAAATTGCTACACTCAATGCGATCTTTGAATTAAACATTACTTATGTTTTTGATACAGTTTTCCTCTAAACAAACCCTCACTGTCTTATCTTGATTTGATAGTGGTTCTGTACACATAGATGTTTAACTTTTTTTATGTAATATTCCTCAGAGGGACTATAAGTGTGTGCAAGATGGTGTAATACTGTGTGTAAATATAAGCACAGTTGGATGTGTTTATTAATTGGTGTAAGTGCATGGGAATATGCAGCTGTTCTATTACTGCCCAGTGGCCTTCACCCAATCAGCAGGTGCCTGGTCTACTACCTCTTATCCCCTCCTCCAACTTTCCCTTGAGGTCCTTCATTGTCACAATTCCTCTCTGGATCAAGCCTCTTCACCAACCTGTAGATGTCTTTTCTAAGCTATGTGCTGCTACTCTCCCTTTTCCCCTCATTTTTATATTCGCAGGATGAGCCTGCTCATCGCAGGTTTGAATACAAGTACAGTTTCAAGGGACCTCATGTAACCTTGCCTGATGGAACAGTGCCCTTCTGGGAGTTTTATGGAGGTAATCTCAGCCCTGTAGATTCCCTCTGTGGAAGCTCAATTTTCTCATGTAACTCCCATACATAACTTGCAAAATGGAGTAATGTGATATGAAACGTTTCAGTGGGGAGTAAAGATAGTGCCTATCTTGTAATCGATTTTGTTTTGTAAAGTAGAATTTTAAACTCACTGATTGTCTACACTTACAAATTGATTTAAAGTCGCTGACCAGTTCTGTTTGTTGTTCACTCCAGAAATGTATGATTATTAGTATGTGGTATTATGAGATGAGGCAAGGGAACAAAAGGTGTGTAGTTAATATTTGTTTAATAAGTTTATATCATATATTCTCTGTTTTGGATGAATGGGAAATGAAACCCCTATTTGAAGTAGTATTGAATAGAGAAATTACAGTATTCATAAAACCTAATCTTTATTAATGAAAATGATAAAACAGACTTAATAGTTGGTCTGTATATTGTGAACAGTGATTAAGTGATAGTGATATCTAGTGGTGTGCATGAGATACAAAGTACCCTGCACATAGAAACAGAGTCCCAGAAGTGAAAAATTCTAGTATTTATAACACCCAGTCTGAGATGAAGCTACAAATATATAAAAGAAAACAGTATCCATTTTTGTTCCAGTCTTACATGGACATTCAATTATTGCCAGTGTGGCTAATATAAATGATAAAGCTGGTCCTCCAAATTATGAGAGGAGGCAAGGGAGCTACATCTTTGTATTCCTGTCACATAACTGCAGTTACTATTAAAAACAAATAAAACAAATCTGTTATATTTACATTTACTAAAGTGAAACCCTTACTGAAACCTGTAGAGCGGGATGTGGTTAATAGATAAGGACACATTTACATCTGCTGAGAGCCAAGCTGTTTCTGTGGAAATAGGAACAGATGAATTATTTTCAAATGAGCCAAAGTTGAAAAAGTAAAAAAATGTAATAGAAGAACCATGATGTGTATTCGTTTTTGTTCTACCAAAAAACAGATATATTTCTGCATAAAGGTGTAATTCTACATACACTGTGACAAAAATATATTTTTAGCTAAGAACTATATCCTGTAAAGAAAAAGAAACTGATACTCTTACTATGGCCTTAAAAATACATATACGTTGTAATAGTTATTGCTGTTGCTATAGCAACATTCCTGCAAATCCCTTCTTTTGTTAGATCACAGAAATAAAATTGGCTGAAACCACTCAGACTTGCACTCCCAAGCCTTGAAACAGCTGAGTTCCACAGAAGAGGTTGATTCCACAGTAATAAACATTGACAGCACTTTATTAGATGGGATCATGAAAACTGCTGTAGAGCACTTCCCATGTATCTTTTACACTTATTAATTGTCTTCCAAAAATGTCAAATAACATCTTACATTGCACCCCCTGCTTTTAAGGATTATTTGCAATCTCTGGCATTTCTGAAATCAGTCATTGACCATTCCATAACTCATTTGCCAAGAATATTGAGCAGATATTGGTGGTCAATGGTGCAGATAATTAGACTTATGAGGTAAAATTTATACCCAACACAATAGATTATTCTCCACCATCTTTTCAATGGACTTAAGATAATCTACTGTATTTTGTAGACTACCAAAGTGGAATCTAAATGGGGAATAGAAAGTTATGAGTGTGCACTGGTTTCCTATTTCTCATCATGCAATTGGGAAAATTAGAACTAAAGGGTCTAGTGCCCAAAATGCATCTTCCAAATGTTACTGAATATTAATGTGCAAGTACTGTAAAATGCATGTTTTACATTTTCATTGCTGTAAATATAAAATACTTACAGCTATATGAAATTGTGAAATTTTGCAAGAAGCCAGAACTGCCCACAATAGCTGAGTACAAGTCATTCCTTTTTTTTTATTTTGCTACAGGTGATCTACTGCAAAGTCCCGGAACTCTGAAATTTCCATTGGGTGAACTGCGCATGTGCACGTTTACTCAGGTCACACACTATGATCATGCGCAAGTTCTCTTGATGTGTGAATTGAGTCTACTGCCCATGCACACGATCACAGAATGTGTGCTCTGAGTGATCGTGCGCACATGCAGTTTACCCAATGGGAACTCTGTGGTAGAACACAGGAACCAAATAGAATAATTTCATTAGAGTGAATGGAATTTCCTGTCTCTCTAGTGATGTCATCAGACAATGTGTTGCACTGTTAAGAGATCCTACTGTGTAAAAAAGCAAGTTTATGACTTTCCACACAATGTATTCTATTCCAGTAGCACAGGAAGTGACTAAATGAAATAAAACGTTATATCATCAGTGTCTATAAAATCAGTGCTGCAGCACCTGTAGTATACATGCAGAGTAATCACTGGAGGTGGGCTTGAGTAAAATATTAAAAATGTGATTTATGCAGAATGCCTGTATCAAATTACACTGGGAAAAAGCATGTGCACTATACAAGCAATAATCTTCAACTTGCACCAAAGTGAGTTTGGGGACTAGACTGTTCCTTTAAGCAATACAATTAAATAAAGTTATTTTTTTATGTACACTTATCTATTTGTTATGGATAAATGAGTTAAATGATGAACTAACAAGGTTTCTGATTTTACTCTAAGACATAACAACTGGAAAGAAGAGGAAACATAATAGCGCAGATCCTCTCCCATTTAAGATTCAAATACATTGAATGTATAGAAGATAAATGTAGACCAAGAAGATAAATGTATGCATAGATCTGAACTAGAGCAAATGTGCAAACATCAGGGAAGCCCCAATGGAAAATGGAAATAATAGGATTACATACACAAGCAGGAAAAAAGTGAACCCAATTAGTTGCACCAATTTAAATTAATAAAATAAAAACAAATACATAATTCCACTCACAAATTAGTCCAAATGAACCGCCTTTTGAAAGTCTACATATATGAATCATAGCTATGTGACCCATATATATTGCATTCCTAGTGGGGTTGTAAAGCTAGGTAAGATGGAGACATTTTCCAACTTGGCTATTAATTCCAGATTCTTGCAGAAAGTTAATTTGCTGTTTGCTTGTCAGTTCACTTTTTATTGAATAGATCGCAGTGTGCTAGGAAAAAGGAATGCATTAATGAAAATAAAATCTTATGGAATATCTCGCAATAGTTCGTAAAAGAAGAGAACTAAGCTTTGCAATGCTACATGTGCAAAAAAACTAGTCGCAAAATAATTATGTTCTTCTAGATGCCATTTCTGGGCCAGATGAGATCCGGCTGGTCCCATCTCTGAAAAATCAAAAGGGATCAGTATGGACCTTACAAAATGCATCTTTCCCAGACTGGGAGATAAATGTGTCCCTGAGGATCATGGGGCGTGGACAACTGGGTGCAGAAGGACTGGTGAGATCTGGGATTTTTGTGACTCTGAACTTTACCTATGCGGCTGGTCTTATACTTATGCTGCCGCTCCAGATTGCCTTTATATACAACAATTATACACATGCTGCTGTATAATCTCTGTATATGAAGGCATTCTGTCGCAGCAGCATAGGTACAATCTCGGTATATGAAGACAGTCTGGAGAAGCATCATAGGTATAATCTCTGTATAATTAAGTTGATCTAGATCAGCAGCATAGGTAAAACCTATGTATATGAAGGCATTGTGTAGCAGCAGCATAGGTATAATCTATGTATAAGAAGGCATTCTGGACAGGGGCGTTGCTAGGTCTTCGGATGATCTGGGGCTAGAGCCCAGATGAGCTCGGTCACACACACGCCGTCTCTCTCTGTCTCTCACACGCGTCTCTCTTTCTCACACACGCCGTCTCTATTTCTCACACACACCGTCTCTCTCTGTCTCTTTCTCACACATACCGTCTCGCTCTCACACACTCACACTGTCTCTCTCTCACACACAACATCTCTCTTTCTCACACACAGACACCATGAGACACACTCACACACATACACATTTACGCAAACACCCTTACAACACACACACTTATGCAAACACCCTTACACACACACATACACTTAAGCAAACACAAACTTTCACACATTGAGACACCCAGACACACACTTACACACATTGAGACACCCAGACACACACTGAGACACCCAGACACACACTTACACAGATTGAGACACCCAGGCACACAATGAGACACCCAGACACACACTTACACACTGGGCCGGCGCTACAGTAACTCAGCACAGGCGGCTGCCTTAGGGCGCCCCAATGGGGGGGCGGGAAAATCGCCCGCTCCCCCAGGCCCGTTTACATACCTCCATGCTGCTGTTCAGGTCCGTGGCTGAGAGGGAAGCGTTGTGTGCTTCACTCCAGCCGCGCGGATCAATAAAGTGTGTTGAAACTTTTTTTTTCAACACACTTTATTGATCCGCGCGACTGGAGGGGAGCGCACAACGCTTCCCTCTCAGCCACGGACCTGCACCGGGAGACGGCAGCAAGGAGGTAAGTACTGGGGTCTGGGGAAGGGGGAAGGAGGGTGGGAAAATCCTGGCATATTGAGGGGCACAATCCTGGGATACTGAGTGGCACAATCCTGGGATACTGAGTGGCACAATCCTGGCATATTGGAGGGGCAAAATCCGGGCATATTGAGTGGCACGATCCTGGCATATTGGAGGGGCAAAATCCGGGCATATTGAGTGGCACGATCCTGGCATATTGGAGGGGCAAAATCCGGCATATTGAGTGGCGCGATCCTGGCATATTGGAGGGGCAAAATCCGGGCATATTGAGTGGCACAATCCTGGCATATTGGAGGGGCAAAATCCGGGCATATTGAGTGGCACAATCCTGGCATATTGGAGGGGCAAAATGCGGGCATATTGAGTGGCACAATCCTGGCATATTGGAGGGGCAAAATCCCAGCATATTGAGTGGCACAATCCTGGGATACTGAGTGGCACAGTCCTGGCATATTGGAGGGGCAAAATCCGGGCATATTGAGTGGCACAATCTGGGCATATTGGAAGGGCAAAATCCGGGCATATTGAGTGGCCCAATCCGGGCCTATTGGAGGGGCACAATCCTGGGATATTGAGTGGCACAATCCGGGCCTATTGGAGGGGCAAAATCCTGGCATATTGAGGGTTAAAATCCTGGCATATTGGAGGGGAAAAATCCTGGGATATTGAGTGGCACAATCTTGGCATATTGGAGGGGCAAAATCCTAGCACATTAAATGGCATATTGGAGGGGCAAGATAATGGAATATTAAATGGCATATTGAGGGGCAACATACTAGCATTTTGAGGAGCAAAATCCTGGCATATTAAATGGCATATTGGAGGGGCAAAATCCTGGGATATTAAATGGCATATTGAGGGGCAACATCCTGGCATATTGAGTGGCAAAATCCTGGCATATTAAATGGAATATTGGAGGGGCAAGATCCTGGGATATTAAATGGCATATTGAGGGGCAACATCCTGGCATATTGAGTGCCAAAATCCTGGCATATTAAATGGCATATTGAGGGGCAAAATACTGGCATATTAAATGGCATATTGAGGGGCAAAATACTGGCATATTGAGGGGCAAAATTCTGGCATATTGAGGGGTAAAATATTGGCATATTAAATGGAAAAAGAATGGCATATTGAGGGTAAAATACTGGCAAATTAAATAGCATATTGAGGGGCAAAATACTGGCATATTGAGTGGCTAAATACTGGCATATTGAGTGGCAAAATAGTGTGTCTCGGGTTATGTGTGAATTGGTGTAACTGTGTGTGTGTAAGTGGTAAGGGTGTGTTTAAGTGTGTCACTTTCTGTGTAAGGGTGTGAGTGTAAGTGGGTCACTGTGCCTGTGTAAGGATGTGTGTCTGTGTCACTGTATCTATGTAAGGGTGTGTGTGTCACTGTATCTGTGTAAGGGTGTGTGTGTAAGTGTGTCACTGTGTCTGTGTTGTGTCTGTGTAAGGGTTTGTGTGTGTGTAAGTGTGTCACTGTGTCTGTGTAAGGGTGTGTGTAATTGTTTCACTGTGTCTGTGTAAGGGTGTGTGTAAGTTTGTCACTGTGTCTGTGTAAGGGTGTGTAAGTGTGTCTGTGTAAGGGTGTGTGTGTAAGTGGTAAGTGTGTCTCTGTGTGTGACTGCAAGGGTGTCTTTGTGTTTAAGGGTTTCAATGTGTGACACATTTAGAGCATGCGAGTTGAATATTTAGATGTATTTATTTTCTACACTATACATTATAGTTATATATATATATATATATTTTTATATATATATATATATATATATATATATATATATATATATATATATATATAATGTAAGGAGGCTTAATGGTGTGGGAGGCGTGGCGGATCAGAGCAGGGGGGCACCAAAATGTACCTTCGCCTGTGTACACGAAAATCCTTGCACCAGCCCTGCCTGCAATAGAGCCAAGTCTACATGGTCTTTGACTAATAGCTCATATAAAAAAGGCTCTTTTGTAAGGCAAAGTCAATCCCTGTGAGTTTAGTGAAACAAACTGAAGTGATATCAAATATTTTGATCTTCATCCCCAAACCACTACAGGCCCTTTTCAAAGTTGAACTCCATGACATCAAGAAGCATTTCACCAGACAAAAATAGACACTATATACATTTAATCAGACATAAACATCTAGCATTGTGAGCCATGGGAGAAGACTGAAGGAAATGAAAACACAATTTGTAATAGTATTACTTTCATTATTCAAATTAAATGTTTAAATTTAGATGTATGTATAAATCAATAGGCTTAGTATCAAGGTTTCAATCATATTCAAACAAGTCCAGGTTAAACTCCAGTGTATCTATTAATGATAAAATCACAAACTAATTTAATCAAATGTAAATACTGCCTTTAATAAAACACATCAATCTTCACCTTTAGAGAAATATAAAGAACAAAAAGGCATGATATTAATACTTTAATTATTCCAATACAGTGTTTAACCTTAGATATATGCACAAATTCATAGGTTAAATATCAAATTCAAAGGTTTAAGATTTAAGTCATATTCACACAAGTGCACGCTAAACACCAATTTAACTACTAATTATAAAAAACGAAAAGCAATTTCATTATAGGTAAAGACTTGAAAATGATTAAATTTCATAAAGTGATACATCTACTTTTATTAAACCACTTCAACCTTTAGAGTGAGAAAAGCATGCTATTAATACTTCCATCATTCCAATATAGTGTCTAACCTTAGATATGTGTATAAATCCATACACATAATATCACATTCAAAAGTTTAAGATTTAAGTCATATTCAAACAAGTGCAGGCTAAACACCAGTTTAACTATTAATTATAAAAGCACAAAGTGCTTTAATTATATGTACATACTTGAAAATTATTATGCTTCATAAAGTGATACATCTACATTTATTAAACCACATTAACCTTAATCATAGTATAATCTAGAATAATTGTAAATTCAAGAAAACAGCAGGCTAAGTGCAACTTTATTAGTCAGGGCTATTAATAATAGAATAAGCATTAATAAAAGAGCTTATTGATCCAAGGAGAAATCTGATTGCCTCTTGGAGTCAAGAAGGAATTTTTTTCCCCCAGGAGGCAAAATTCGAAATAGCTTCCTTAGGGGTTTTTTGCCTTCTTTTGGATCAAAAGCTGTAATGATAGGTAGAAGGGTTGAACTTGATGGACTTGTGTCTTTTTTCAACCTAAATTACTATGTTACTATGTTACTATGTTACTATGTTATAGCAAACCCCATGCCTTCAGTTTATCTATTGCTTGCTGGGGATCTAAACAGATATATGTTTCTTCCAATTATGTGATTATATAATTTGGTGGGGAAACCCCAGGAATAAAGAATTCCATTTTTCCTTAAGTAAGCTGTGGATTCCGCACACTACCTTCTATTTAGTCTTGTCATTGTAGAAAGATCTGCAAATGTAGTTAAAGTAGAAAACGTTGTTTTCCTGCATGATTCCTCCTTTATTCTCTAACAAAAGTGTATTTAGTATTAAAGTGGATAATGACATGCCTATGAATGTTAAACTGAGCAAAGTTAGGAGGTCTAGGAAGTCTATGCACCCTATCAATTGGTGTTGGTTTACTAAGGAAGTTGTTTATTGATCAATCTCCTCCTTATATTCACGAAGAATCTTATCAAGGTCTGATTTAATCTTCACATATCAGGATGCTAAAGCAGATGTAAGATCCGCCTGTGTAATAGGATCCATAGGTTCCAGTAAACTTGTATCCATCATTTGTCCTGTGGGTGATTTCTCTGAGACTACTGCCATATATGCTTGCCCTCTTGGACAGTAAAAACTGTTAATGGGCTGGGGTTTATTTTGTTCATTTGCACCCTTTGATTTATCTGCATTTTCTCCCTAAGGCGCCATAATAAACTGGTCAGCTTCTCAAAAGAGGCGGCTCTCTATTAAAGCAAGTTAGGTTGCCTAAGGCCTCACACTCACGAGGGCCTAACTTACCTAATTTACCTCACCTTTGATGTGACAGGAAAGCTTAACGCTGCCGTTAAGCCCACTGTCACACTAACTTTGGTGCCATGAGCATCAGCATTTTAGGAGGCGGCATTGCATCTTCACTGTGATTCGTTTTTTTCCCTCTTAGCTTTAAGCACCAGAACAACTTGGTCTGTGAGGCCACTTTGAACTGTGTTTGTGAGTCCTGGCTGAGTGTGTCTGTGAGTGTGTGCTGGCTGAGTGTGTCTATGAGTGTGTGCTGGCTGAGTGTGTCTGTGAGTAAGTGTGTGCTGATTGAGGATGTCTGTGAATGAATGAGTGTGCCAATGAGTGAGTGTGTCTGTGCGTGAGTGTGTCTGTGCTGGCTAAGTGTGTGTGTGTGTGTGTGTGTGACAAGCTGACAAGCTGTTTGTGCACATAGATGGCCCTGACAAGCTGTTTGGACACGTGGATGGCCCTGACAAGCTGTTTGGGCACATGGATGGCCCTGATGAGCTGTTTGGACACCAGAGATGGCATTTGAAAAGCTGTTAAAGGGCAGAGATGGCACTGATAAGTTGTTTAGGGACCAGATGCACTGGGAAGCTGTTTTGGATCAGAGATGGCACTGGCAAGATGTTTGGGGACAGAGATAGAACAAAGCCAAGTCCTTATGAGTGAAATACAGGTGCTGAAGTGATTCTCTGTGGATGCAATAAGAGTGCTTTGGTAAGTCCATTATTGGACACTTACAATTATAATTGGCAAATCCTGTGACGGCTGCAATGTGGGGCTATTATGTGTGTGTATTTGATCAGCATATGAATGTGTTAATTTGTGCTAGTGTATCTGATCAGATGTCTCCTAAATGTGAAGACTAACACATATATAATAACACTCATATGCTGATCAGATACACATACACTCTTGTATGCTGATCAGATACACATACACTCTTATAGGCTGATCAGATACACATACACTCTTGTATGCTGATCAGATACACATACACTCTTGTATGCTGATTAGATCCACATGCACACTCATATGTTGATCAGATACACATGCACACTCACCTGTTGATCAGATACACACATTATGAGTTTGCTAGTGTGTGTATTTGACCAGCACACAAGTGTGTATGTGTGTGATAGTGTAAGTAAACGACCAGCATATGAATGTTTATATATGTGATAGTGTTCACATAAAGGAGACAGAAATAAGGATGTGAGCTAGTCAGCCATACACTTTATCTATACCTAGTGTTGTTTATAGAAATTTGTAGACTAATTATGAGACAAATAAAATTCTAGGATCTGTTAATTCTTCGTTGCTGGGATTTAAGGCTTGTCTTAAAATATGAAGTGTTTACAGTTTATTTTTATTATCTATTGCATTTCTTGTATTTTATTATGAGTGTTCATGAGGGCCTCATGTTTGAGTTTCGCCAAAGGCCTCACAAAGTCTAGAGCTGTCTCTGCTTCCAACATAGAGTCAGTTTGGGTTACATTAGAATTTGGTAATCATATGGTAACTCGGGTAGGTGTGATTTATAGGCCCCCTGGACAAATAGAGGAGTTAGATAATCTACTAGTTGAGGAAATAGCTAAAATGACAATGAAGGGAGAAGTGATCATCATGGGTGACTTTAATCTTCCTGATGTGAACTGGAAATACAAAACAGCTACTTGCGCCAGGAGTAAGCATATCCTAAACTCCCTACTTGGATTATCTCTAAAACAAGTAGTGGAGGAGCCAACTCGAAAGCAGGCCATACTAGACTTAGTGTTCACAAATGGAGATTTGTTATCAGATATTACTGTAGGTGAAAGTTTAGGATCTAGTGATCACCAGACAGTGTGGTTTAATATAAGAACAGTGACGCAGTCACACCACACAAAAACAAAAGTTTTAGATTTTAGAAAAACAGACTTTTCTAAAATTAGATTAGGTGTGAAGGAGTCATTATCAGACTGGAGCAATTTAAATGGAGTCCAGGAGAAATGGGATTATCTAAAAGTTGCACTACTGAAGGCAACAGAAAATTGCATAAGGCTTGTCAGTAAGAGCAAAAAATTGAAGAAACCACTGTGGTACTCTGCAGAGGTGGCTAAAATAGTAAAAAATAAAAAGCTAGCATTTAGTAATTATAAAAATACTCAGAGTGAGGAAGATAGAAAGATCTACAAGAGTAGGCAGGCAAAGCAAGCTATAAGAGCTTCCAAAGCACACACAGAAGAGACTATAGCCCAGTCAGTGAAAAAGGGGGATAAAACATTTTTTAGATACATAAATGAGAAAAGGAAAGTAAAACAAGGATTAGTTAGATTAAAAACAAAAGAAGGATGCTATGTAGAAGAGGATAAAGGCTTAGCAGACTGCCTTAATGAATATTTTTGTTCAGTTTTTACAAATGAAAATGAGGGTAAGGGACCTCATTTAGGGAAAAAGACTAATGAGTCTTTTGATGCATGTAAGTTTACAGAGGAAGAGGTTTTACTTCAGCTGTCTAAAGTAAAGACAAATAAGTCGATGGGACCTGATGGGATACATCCAAAGTTATTAAAAGAACTTAGTGGTGTACTAGCAAAACCGTTAACAGATTTATTTAACCAATCATTGTTAACGGGAGTAGTTCCAGAAGATTGGAAATTAGCTAATGTTGTGCCCATTCACAAGAAAGGTAGTAGGGAGGAGGCGGGCAACTATAGACCAGTAAGTCTTACTTCAGTAGTGGGGAAAATAATGGAAACCTTGTTAAAGAATAGGATTGTTGAACATCTAAAGTCGCTTGGATTTCAAGATCAGAGACAGCATGGGTTTACTTCAGGGAGATCATGCCAAACTAATCTTATTGATTTTTTTGATTGGGTAACTAAAATAATAGATCAGGGTGGTGCAGTAGACATTGCTTACCTAGATTTCAGTAAGGCTTTTGACACTGTCGCACATAGAAGGCTTATCAATAAACTGAAATCTTTGAGTTTGGATTTCAATATTGTTGAATGGATTAGACAATGGCTGAGTGACAGGCAACAGAGGGTTGTAGTCAATGGGGTATATTCGATGCAAGGTCTTGTTACTAGTGGGGTACCTCAGGGATCTGTTCTTGGACCCATTCTCTTTAATATTTTTATTAGCGATATTGCAGAAGGTCTTGTTGGCAAAGTATGTATTTTTGCTGATGATACAAAGATTTGCAGCAGGGTTGATATTCATGGAGGGATAAGCCAAATGGCAAATGATTTAGATAAACTCTAAAAATGGTCAGAGCAGTGGCAACTGGCATTTAATGTGGACAAGTGCAAGATTATGCACGTTGGGCGTAAAAACCCAAAAGCAGAATATACACTATTTGGTACAGTCCTAACCTCAACATCTGAGGAAAGGGATTTAGGAGTAATAATTTCAGAGGACTTGAAGGTAGGTAGGCAATGCAATAGAGCAGCAGGAAATGCTAGCAGAATGCTTGGTTGCATAGGGAGAGGTATTAGCAGTAGGAAGAGGGAAGTGCTCATGCCATTGTACAGAGCACTGGTGAGACCTCACTTGGAGTATTGTACGCAGTACTGGAGACCGTATCTCCAGAAGGATATTGATACTTTGGAGAGAGTTCAGAGAAGGGCTACTAAACTGGTTCATGGGTTGAAGGATAAAACTTACCAGGAAAGGTTAAAGCATCTTAACATGTATAGCTTGGAGGAAAGACGTAACAGGGGGGATATGATAGAAACATTTAAATACATAAAGGGAATCAACACAGTAAAGGAAGAGAGTATATTTAAAAGAAGAAAAACTTCCACAACTAGAGGACATAGTCTTAAATTAGAGGGGCAACGATTTAAAAGTAATATCAGGAAGTATTACTTTACTGAGAGGGTAGTGGACGTATGGAATAGCCTGCCAGCAGAAGTGGTAGGGGTAAACACAGTCAAGGATTTTAAGCATGCGTGGGATAGACACAAGGCTATCCTAGCTATAAGACCGGGAACGGGGGACTAATAAAAGTACTCAAAAAAAAAAAAAATTGGGCAGACTAGATGGACCGAATGGTTCTTATCTGCCGACACATTCTATGTTTCTATGTTTCTATGCTGTATTTATCGCGAGGCATCCTAGGCGGGGGGGCACTGAAAAAAAACGCGCTCGCAGGCAGAGACCGAGGTGAGATCGGAAGATCCCCCCTATCCTTCCCTCTGCCGGCAGGCTGCACGGGGAGCCGGACAGGCAGCACAGAGAAACCTCTGTGCTGCCTGGTCGGCTTCCCATGCAGTGTGACACGGAAGTGCCGACAGTCACATGACCGGCGTGCTGACGTCGGCACAACCGCCTGGGAGTCGAACCGGCAGCATGGAGGAGACCATGCTGCCTGCCACTAGCCACCAGGTAAAAAGGTAAGTAAATGGCAATTAACACTGGCATGTTATTGGGCAAATTAGCAAGGGCATATTAAATGGCAATTAACACTGGCATATTATTGGGCAAATTAGCAGGGGCATATTAAATGGCAAATAACACTGGCATATTATTGGGCAAATTGGCTGGGGCATATTAAATGGCAAATAACACTGGCATATTATTGGGCAAATTGGCTGGGGCATATTAAATGGCAAATAACACTGGCATATTATTGGGCAAATTAGCAGGGGCATATTAAATGGCAATTAACACTGGCATGTTATTGGACAAATTAGCAGGGGCATATTAAATGGCAAATAACACTGGCATATTATTGGGCAAATTAGCAGGGGCATATTAAATGGCAATTAACACTGGCATATTATTGGGCAAATTAGCAGGGGCATATTAAATGGCAAATAAAACTGGTATATTATTGGGCAAATTGGCTGGGGCATTTTAAATGGCAATTAACACTGGCATATTATTGGGCAAAATGTCAGGGGCATATTAAATGGCAAATAACACTGGCATATTATTGAGCACATTGGCTGGGGCTTATTAATGGCAAATGACACTGGCATATTATTGGGAAAATTGGGAGGGGTATATTAAATGGCAAATAATACTGGCTTAATATTGGGCAAATCGGCTGGGTATATTTAATGGCAGAATAACACTGGCATATTATTGGGCAAATTGGCTGGGGTATATTAATGGCAAATTATACTGGCATAATATTGGGCAAATTGTCAGGGGCACATTCAATGGCAAATACTGGCATATTATTGGGAAAATTGGCTGGGGAATATTAATGACAAAATAATACTGGCATAATATTGGGCAAATTTGCTGGGGCTGATTAAATGGCAAATACTGGCATATTATTGGGGAAATTGGCTGTGACTTATTAATGGCAAATAATACTGGCATATTATTTGGCAAATTGGCTGGGGCATATTAATGGAAAATGATACTGGCAAATTAGCTGGGGAATATTAATAGAAAATAATATTGGCAATGTGTATATAATGGGGTGATGGAGGCATGTAAATGGGGTTATGGGGCATGTCCTTGGTGTGCAACATAGGTTATGGGTCATGTAGTGGGTGTGCATCGTGGGTAGGGGGGTGCCCAATATTTGTCTGCCTAGTGCTGCACAAAACCAAGATACACCACTGTCTGCTTCTCAACATGCAGAGAAAGGACAATATATGAGCTTCAGGAAATATAAACTCAGTAAGTTATACACCAAGCCAGTCCCTGTGTTTTAAATTTCTTTGCTGTCTTAAGTCTGTGAGACAAAAATATATGTAAAAGTATAAAACTGTCTTTTGCACAACTCTGGGCATTTCATCAAAGAGAGATGCATTTAACTCAGAATCTCTGTCGAAATAACTCTCTGTTTAGCACAAAAAGAGCCACTGGTCCTCTATAGCAGCGCTCCACAATCAGTGTGCCGTGAAGCTGCATGCCTCCGTATGAATATATATATATATATATATATAACTTTTTTTTTACAGCTGCATCCAGCGGATATACGTCATATCCGGTGCTGTGTTTCCCTCCTCCATGCAGGAGGGAAGACTGCACGGAGGAGACAACCAGGGACACAGAGCAACAAGGAGGTGAGTACTGAGGAAGTGGGGAGGAGGGTGGCATATTATTGGGCAAATTGGCTGTAGCATGTTGAATGGCAGAATTATACTGGTATATTATGGGGCAAATTGGCTGGGGCATATTAAATGGCAAAATAATACTTATTGTCATTTTTTCAGCGTAGCCATATAATTAAATATTTACAAAAATGTGAGGGGTGGACTACCTTTTGTGAAATACTGTATGTTCTGTGTTTGCACTTGACTTTGTAATTTCATTTTTATATATTTTTGCTTGCGGTGGGCCATGGAATTCTGGGAAGAGATTTGGTGTGCCCTGGGTGAGAAAAGGTTGAGGAGCACTGCTCTCTAGTATCAACAGACGTTCTGTCTGGGACCAAGCAAAAAAGTGTAGTCTCAGCGCACAGTGTCTGGACACTTAAATAGACCAATCAGTGATATGTGACAAAAACGTGAAAAAATGATAATAAATATTTCGTGAGGAAATGTGGACCAACAAAACAATGCACTTATATAAATACAATGAAACACAATAGTGCAATGTAAACGTGTAAATACTTATAATGAAAGATGTAGTCCTTAAGGCAAACCTGTAAAAATATAAATGAAAAACACAATGGTGCAGTATGTATAGTACTGTGGGTTAGCACTTCTATTAGTGAAGAAATTCACTCACAAGATTAGCTCCTGACTACATAGGAGCTTGGTACAGGTGAGTGTATATATATATATATACTTGCCCCCTCCACGGATGGTAACTTTCAGTAAGTGTTTTTTCTTCACATTTTCATTGCCTCATTCGGATTAAAAGGTCTTATTCTACACTGATCATCTGTGTTATCACTGAAATCTGAAAGTTACCATCCGTGGAGGGGGCAAGTATATATATATATATACACTCACCTGTACCAAGCTCCTATGTAGTCAGGAGCTAATCTTGTGAGTGAATTTCTTCACTAATAGAAGTGCTAACCCACAGTACTATACATACTGCACCATTGTGTTTTTCATTTATATTTTTACAGGTTTGCCTTAAGGACTACATCTTTCATTATAAGTATTTACACGTTTACATTGCACTATTGTGTTTCATTGTATTTATATAAGTGCATTGTTTTGTTGGTCCACATTTCCTCACAAAATATTTATTATCATTTTTTCACGTTTTTGTCACATATCACTGATTGGTCTATTTAAGTGTCCAGACACTGTGCGCTGAGACTACACTTTTTTGCTTGTTTCCATTTGCACAGTTTTTGAAGCTGTCTGTTGCTATTTGTTGCAGCTGCCGGTGTCAGGTGGACACGTGGTTTATATTATTCACTATATTGTGATTTGCAGCACATATTTTGGTTTGCTCATCCAGTTCACTGTTTTATTTGTTCTGTCTGGGACATCAGTAACTTTGTGCAACTCGGTTCAGCGGGTGATTTAGGACAACTTGACAACAAAAGGATGATATGCCATCAATTCAGTATTACCTGGCGTCTTCGAACAAATGTCTCTGAATGTTGCTGCATGAACTAAAGTCACCCATAGAGCGTGTCAATGGTCTATGAATCAAACCCCACAATGAACTAGAAACCTTACATAAGAGCCATAGAGACGAGGGACGGTTGATAGAGAATGCCGGGAAAACAGAAACGACCATCTGTCGTATCAAGGCTCAGCCCACATCACTAGTTTATCTGTTCGATCCTCAGCACACACCACCTCAGATAACATCATCACACTCTCATTACTATGTTACTAGGTCCCGGGCCTTACATATGTAGTGTGTGTGTGAGTGAGTGGCAGAATGTGTAAGTGTGTGTGTCAGAGTGTGTAAGTGTGAGTGTGTGAGCAGCAGAGTGTGTAAGTGTGAGTGAGTGACAGAGAGTGTATGTGTTGCTTGGGTAAGCCCTGTAAGTGCAACCTGTATGCTGGGGTAAGCCCTGAGGCAAGTGCTGTGGGTGCAATCTGTAAGGTGTCAGAAATTTCAGGGCCCCTTACTGAAAAAAATTCTTGGCCCCCCTTGATAGTTTATCAATTAATATGTGACTAAAAGCCGTAGTCCACATCCGCTGGATATCACAGATTAATTGATAAACTATCGGGGGAAGGGGGGGGGGGGTCAGAATTATTTTTTGCACATCACTTAAAGCGGCCCTGCCTACACACATACACAGCCACACTTACACACTCATGCATAAATACACACAGTCACACTTACACACACACACTTAAACAAACACACACTTCATCATGATACACACACACACACATACATACACTTACAGATACAACCTTATACACACACAGAAATACACACAGAAATATAATCACTTACAGACTCCCTACCATACGTAGACACACAGTCACACTTACAGACAGTAACACACACATTGAATCACACACAGTGAATTACACACACATTGACACACCCACACACATTGACACACACTTACATACACACTTAGACACATTTTAATTTAAAAAAAGTTTTACTATTGGTCCTCCTCCCCGCTTAGTTAATTTAATTTGCAGGGAGGAGGACGTTTCTGGTGGGACTGTCACGATCGGGTAGAAGCTGGCCAGGGACAGGAATCTCTCTCCCTGATCCCTCCTCCTAGAGGTGTAGCTAGCGCTAGCCACAGGAATGAGTGGGCCCTGGGCAGATGCCCCTTTTGCCTGCACTTTAAAAAAAAACATTTTTTTTAAAGGGCTGGGGCCTGAGCGGTTCCCCCGGGCCCCTGACAGGTGTATCGCCCTTCACCCCCTGATGGAGTACATGGCAACAAGTGCTGTAAGTGCAATCTGGGTGCCAGCAGCAAGTCCAGTGACCTGCAGTCTGGGAGCACTCTATGCCCCTAGTATGCACACAAGGTTATATCTCACACACTGCCATGATATATATATTTATCTTATGTATAAATGATACACTCTTTAAATGGGCTTTAAAATGCATGTTTCTTCCTTTTATGAACAAGAATTTATAATGTTATGCTATGGGACTGGTATAAAATTATTTCCAGTTCAACACTGCCAATCCACAAGGACAATATTTTTTGTAAACGGAAAACTCTGTAGTGCAGGTAATAACTTTTGCCAGTATGTGTCTGACAAACCTATTACCTTGAAGCATATGACTGCACGTAATGTAGCAATAACATTTAAAACAACCCAGCTATCTTTTTTTAAATTTATATTCTTTATTTCATTATGTCAAAATTACAATTATAAAAATCACATAAATAAATACAAATACATACTGTCCTCTACTTTCTTCAGAGAACCAATACATACATGTAGTAGTGTTTAAGGATCTAGTATATACATTCATTTCCATCCAACATCCATTCCCAATACGTCCTAGGAAGGGTGGGGGGTGCGTCAATGCCACGGCCTATTACCAGGTCCCATGGGGGCCCTCTTCTACTCTACATTTAACTATTTAGGTTACCCTATATTTAGAATCCATGGGGACCATATTTCATTGTGTAATTTACTCTGACCATTTAATCTGTAGAATCCCGATTCCATCTCTCTTTGATATTCTATTTGATTAACTACTGCTATCCAAGGGACAGGATCTTTGATCTTTCAAAGTCTTGCTATTCCAATCTTAACTGCCATGAATATGTTTATCAAAAGTTTTTTCTGTTCCATCCTACAAGAGACTAGGTTCATATGAAACAGAAGAATCTGCCTGGGTACGTCGACAATAAATGGAAATATGTTCTTTATCTTTTCTTTCATCTTCATTCTTAGTAAGGTCAAGTGTCCATAATCCCACCAGATATGCAGAAAATTTCCCACTTCATTTCCACATCGCCAACATAACTCCGAATTTTGACTAGAGATCTTATGCAGCCTTGCTGGGACCAGGTACCAGGTATCGACTGTATGATCCATCAGGACCTCTTTTTTATTTATATAGCTTTTTATTCTTAAAAATGTAAGTACGTCTCTACCAGACAAGCCAAATCTCTGTTGAAGCAATGGAAATGCAACTTCTTGTCCATTCAGTGTTTTGATCTCTTTATTGAGCCAGCCCAAGATTGCTAAATCATTTATATCATATGTTAGAACTTCTAAGGGTGTATTAAGGGATAGTTTATTCAGAATTCCGATTCTTTTTTTAAAAAAAATTGTGTAGAGATCAGTCCATCTCTCACAATTGAGTTTTCATATTGCTAATATGTTTTATATCACTCCAGAAAATTGTATCTAATCCATAGGGGTGGGAATCTTCCTATTCCATCTTAAACCAGTCTAAATCAACCGATCTCTTAATCCATCCAGGCCTGGAGCTTTGGCAGATTTTAAGTTATTTATGGTTTCTGTTATTTCCCTTAATGTAATCGGGTTGTTTAGATATTTTAATTTTTCTGTAGGTATTATGGGAATTTTCAGGCTTGCCAAAAATCGATCAATATCCGCGTCAGATGGTAAGACTTTATTTAGATTATAAAGGGAGCCATAGTATTCTTCAAATGCTTGGGCAATTGCTTCGGGAGTCAAATATTTTTTGTCGCTAACTATAATTCTTTTTTTCTTTTCTGTCTGATGTTGTAGTTTTTTTGTAAGCATTTTTCCTGTTCTGTTATTCCCATAATACCATTTTTGTTTTATGAATGTTATTGTCATATTAATTTTCTCGAAAGGTTGAGTTTTTATTTTCTCTCTAATTTCTTGTATTTCTGCTATTAGTTTACAATCTAAATGTTTTTTTATTCAGCTTTTCTAAATTTGCAAAGGTGATATGCAATTCAGCTAGAGACTTCCCCCCTCTCTCTTTAGTTGTGCACCCAATTTCATGATCAGATCACGCATATATCATTTAAATGTACACCAGACTGTTGTTTGCGTTACTTCCCCATTATCGTTTGCCTTCAAAAAGGCCTCTGCTTCTGCAACTAAATATGTTAAATTAGGAACAGAGTCCATCATTTTTTAATTTAGCCTCCATTTGTTCCTAATCCTATATTCAGGGTTCTTTTTTAGGTCTATAGTCCCCGGTGCGTGGTCTGACCATGTAATTGACCCAATCTCTGTTTTACTCCAGTCAGGTCCTGCGGCTTCATTAATATCAGATCTATTCTTGTATATGTTTGGTGCACATGTGAGAAAAAGGTATAGTCTCTCTCCCCCCCCAGATTAAACACTCGCCAACAGTCACACAGTGAATTAAGCTTAAACAATTTCTGAAGTCCTGAGGGCTTCCCTACCTGTTTAAATTTTTCTCTAACACTTGTTTTACCGTTTCTGTCCATCAGTGGATCTACTATTGAGTTAAAATCACCCCCGAAGATCAATGTACCACATAATACTTTGTTTGCTTCAAGTAATATTTCTTTCAGCAATCTAACTGGTGTCTGGTTAGGTGCATACACATTTATCAGAGTGTAAATTTGGTCCATTATCGTCTTTAATGTGGTGTATATATTCAATTTTTTATTTATCTGAGATGATTATCGCTACCCCCCTTATTTTCTTTGATCCTACAGCATTTGATACAAATTTCACTAGGTACTTACTATATTTCCATAATCTCTCTGGTTGTTCTATCCAGTGTTTCTTGTGCCATCAGAATGTCTACCTTATTGTTAATCAAATACTTATAGAGACTTCCACATTTCTGGGGCGAATGTAACTCTTGCACATTAAAAGATACCACTCTAAGGGTCATTTATCACAAACAAGATCGTAATGAAGGGGGCCTCCCTTGACAGCAGGCCATCGCCTGGAACGCTCCTCTCCCCTCCCCTTCCTCATACATACTTCCACACATACATACATTCTTCAACTTTTAGTCTTGAGTCGCAATGCACTAACTTCTGCCCTCAACTCAATGTCCTGCTGCCGACGCAGGAGTTAGGTCCGAGATGCCCTCCTCCCCTCTGCACCCCCCCCCCCCCAAATCCGCCCCTCCTTCTCCGAGGTGGAGAAGGAGGGGCGGATTTGGGGGGGGGGGTGCAGAGGGGAGGAGGGCATCTCGGACCTAACTGCTGCGTCGGCAGCAGGACATTGAGTTGAGGGCAGAAGTTAGACCTCACTCTCCTCCCAACTCTTTCATCTCTTTATCCCACACTTAGGCATCTCTCACAGATACCTTTCTGGGGTAGTGTTTCCCATTATTTAAGGACCATTAGGCCGAATGCAACGACCCCTTCCCCCTAAAATAAAGGGAACTGGGGGAGGCAGAAGTCTCATACTTATCTTGTCTCAAAATCTCAGTAGTGTAATTGTTATGTATTCTCATGTACTTTATCTCTATTTGTCATATTATAGGTCCACATGAATTTTTTAATCTTTCAACATTTTGTGATCTGTTGCTACTGCTCTATCCTTTCTCTTCTCCTCAGTCTTTCCCCTCTAATCAACAAGTCATCATCGTCAACAAATGTAAAGCACAACATTGTAACATTCTATATCTTAATCATATGTGCTAGACCACTCCTAGGAGATACTCAGGATTCGGTATTATTAATTCAACCACCCTAATCTATGTAGAGTCCAGCTGTTACATCTCTTCCAAACCCCATCAACAGTTATCCAAAGCAGACAATTATAACATTCAATTAGTTTATTCCTATCTGGTGGGCCGATCCTGGGAGGTGCTCATTATTGTAATCTTACATAAATCACCCTAATCCCTTACACTACCCCATATATAGATTGCCAAAACTTTAAGTACCTTGTAGTAAACTCTTTCCTTCCCAGTGAGATGTGTTCATCTATTATCTTCTTTATAAGGAGTGCTTCCTTCTATCTTTATAAATACAGTGTTTATAGTGTAATATAGCTCCTTTATACTCAATGTGCTCTCTCTGATCCCCTATTTTTAATATTTTATGTACTTTCCAATTCATTCCTTATCTCTCTACCTCCTTGTGTACCTTTACTACATCTACTTAGTAAATTCCTTATCTGTTCCTCTTCCATCTAGCTCAAGACCCTGTAGTTGCCCCATAATCTAGTGAATCATATGATCAATAAATTCTGTGCTCTTCTTTAATTCTAATTAAAAAATACCCATCCATTATTTGTGAACCTTTTTTTACTTCCCAGGGTCGGTGCATTCATTTTTCAGGGGAAAAAAAAAAAAAAAGAAAGAGAGGAGATTTGGAGAGAGTACAAGTCTGATCAGTTACTCTGAGAGTATATGCCATTCAATAAGTCTCTCTTTCAGCGCATCTGTTTTTTTTTAATGATATATGTGATACCATTATAAGTAATGTTCAAAGCTGTTGCGAACATCCATTTATATTTAATATTGTTGTCTCTCAGAACGGAGTTAAATCATTAAATTTCCCCCTCGCCTGTCTGGTAGTAAAGGACATGTCCGAAAACAGTTTTATATCTCTGTGTCCCTCCATTTGCAAAGGTTTAGAAGTTGCTGCTTGTATTACTGTGACTTTCACAAAATCTCACAATTACATCTCTAGGTAGTGTCGCATCTATTTATTTTGGTTTGTGCAGCCGATGAAATCTTTCAAATGGGTGTAAGCCCAGCTCATCCGGAGGAATGTATGTTTCACATATCTTTTTCAGGAACTCTTCCATTTGATTTTGATGTATTAATTCTGGTATACCTCTGATTCTAATGTTCTTCCTTCTAGATCTATCTTCCTGGTCTGTCAATTTAGCCTCTAGTTGTTTTAATTTGTTCTCCATTACTTAATTTTTTTTCAGACAGTAAAGAGTAATCTTCTTCTATATTTTTTAGAGCAATCTTTTGTGTAGTTAGCGATTCCGCCAAATGAGCCACCTCTTCTTTCAGATCTGTTACATTTTTTTCAAAATCTTGTTTAATTTGTATGTACAAAGTGTCCAACATCTCTGTCATCCCTTGGTGTGTTATTAATTGTCCATTGCCTTCATCTTCTGAAATTCTTGAGGTGTTGATATCCCTTAAATCCTTCTGTTCTGATGACATTGATTAACTTTGTTTTGAATGTTCTTGTGTCATTGATTTAGGGGAGTAGAATTGATCTATTGGTTTTTTTCTCTTATATATCTTACTCTTGTCCTTTTCCTTCTCTTTTTGTTTAGGCGCCATGATGTTGGAGTTGATCATATATTATACTCAATTTTCCCCTCCCTTATCTTTTCTTTCAGTCTGAGTTTAACTCTACAGTTAAATTGTTCTAGTTGGCCTCAGATATCCAGTTAGATCTTAGTTAGAAATATTTCTCCAAAGTTGCCTTATTATTATTTGTGATATCAATTAAGTTATCAGGAATAATGTAATATCAATTAGATCAAAGGCAAAGGTTTTATAAAATAAGACTAAAGTTCAGCTGTTATGAGTGTATCTCAGATTATGGTATTAATGGGGCTATGAGATTGTTTGTCATACTGATCCACTAACTTTTGCTCAATAAGTTAGTGTTCAATCCGGTTAAGTTAATCCAATCTTGGATTTGCATCAGACCAGGTATGGTGTAAATATCTGCTTGTTTGAAATTGTAGTAAATAAACCTCCACCTATTCCTATTACAATCAAGCCGAAGGATATGCAGTTCACCCCCTTAAGTTTTCTACCTAAGGTCGGAAGGTGATAAAGATGTCAGATAAGACTACATCAATTGACAGGTTGCAACTTGTAGCATTGCATTTAGCCTCCCTCACAGTTCATTGATTTCCAGCTTGTATTGTTATCATTAAGTAACATAACATAGTAATATAGTAATTTAGGTTGAAAAAAGACACAAGTCCATCAAGTTCAACCCTTCTACCTATCATTTCAGCGTTTTGATCCAAAAGAAGGCAAAAAAAAACCCCTAAGGAAGCTTTTTCGAATGTTGCCTCCTAGGGGGGAAAAAATTCCTTCTTGACTCAAAAAGGGAAATCAGATTTCTCCTTGGATCAAAAAGCTCTATTATTAATGCTTATTCTATTATTAATACCCCTGTATGTTCTGCTTTTCTAAAAAAAAACATTCAGACCATTTTTAAATGCATTTATTGTGGTTGATAGCACTACCTCTCTTGGCTGTGAGTTCCATAATTTTATTGTCCTTACCGTAAAGAATCCCTTCCTTTGCTGCCTATGAAATCTTTGCTCTTCCAGTCTCAGGGGGTGACCTCTTGTTCTTTGTACATTTCTATTAATGAACAGGTCCCTGGAGAGCTCCTTATATTGGCCCTGCACATATTTATATAATGTTATCATATCCCCTCTAAGACGCCTTTTTTCTAAAGTAAATAAATGCAATTTTTTAAGTCTCTCTTCATAACTAAGATCATCCAATCCCCTTATTAATTTTGTAGCTCTCCTTTGCACTTTTTCTAGTTCCTTAATATCCTTTTTAAGGACTGCTGCCCAGAATTGTACTGCATATTCAAGGTGAGGTCTTACCATTGATTTGTAAAGAGGCAAGATGATGTCCTCCTCCCGTGAATCTATGCCTCGTTTTATACATGCCAATATCTTATTGGCCCTTGCAGCTGCTGACTGGCATTGGGCACTGTTGCCAAGTTTGTTATCTACAATGATTCCTAAATCCTTTTCGTTAGTAGTTTTTCCCAGGGAAATACCATTTAACGTAAATGTTGCTTTGTTATTATTTTTCCCATAATGCATAACTTTACATTTGTCTATATTGAACCTCATTTGCCACTTTCTTGCCCAGTTCCCCACTCTGTCCAAATCTTTCTGTAAAGAAAAAACATCAAGATTAGTCTTTATTACCTTACCTAGTTTTGTGTCATCAGCAAACACTGAGACATGGCACTCAGCACAACGTGGGAGATCATTAATAAACATATTAAAAAGAAGAGGTCCCAAAACAGACCCCTGAGGTACTCCGCTCACTACCCTGGTCCAATTTGAAGCTTTACCATTTACAACAACCCTCTGTGTTCTATCTTTTAGCCAATTTTCAATCCAAATACATACATTTGCCCCCAATCCTATTTCTCTCAATGTGTAGAGTAACCTTTTGTGTGGAACTGTATCAAATGCTTTAGCAAAATCCAAATAGATCATATCAACTGCCACACCTAGATCTATATTTTTACTGACCTCTTCATAGAATGTTATTAAGTTTGTTTGACAAGACCTGTCTTTCACAAAACCATGTTGACTTTTACTAATTATATTCTGATCCAAGATGTATTCTTGAGTGTACACCTTTAGCAATCCTTAAAATACTTTCCCCACTACAGATGTCAAGCTCACTAGCCTATAATTACCAGGCAGAGATTTTGATCCCTTTTTAAATATTGGAATGACATCCGCCTTTCGCCAGTCTGTTGGCACTATACCTGAACTGAACGAATCCCTAAAGATCATAAATATTGGTCTGGCCAGAATTATGCTTAACTCTCTAAGGACCCTTGGGTGTATACCATCTGGCCCTGGGGCCTTGTCTATATTAACAGAGTTTAATTGCATAAACACTTTTTCCTGTGTCAGTCAATCCCATGTTTGTGGTGACTGTTCCGTTACTTCCGGTAGCAGGGGCTCATCCATCTGTTCTTCCTTAGTATAAACAGAAGAAAAAAAAAGTATTTAAAATGTCTGCTTTTTCTCTGTCCTCACTTACCAAATTTCCCATTTGGGATAACAAGGGCCCAACATTTTCCCTCTTTAGCTTTTTTCCATTTATATACTTATAAACAATTTTGGGGGTTATTTTTACTCTCCTTAGCAATCCTTTTCTCGTTTTCCAATTTAGCCATTTTAATTGCCTTTTTGCAGGCTTTGTTGGCATCTTTGTATTTTATAAATGATAATGTTGATCCCTTGCTTTTATAATGTTTGAATGCCATTTTCTTGTTTTGCATTTCCTGTTTCACGGTACCGGTAAGCCACATTGGTTTTGATTTGTGTCTTTTGTATTTGTTTCCCAAAGGTATATATTGGGATGTGTACTTTTGTAATGTGTGCTTAAAGGCATTCCACTTGTCTTCTGTGTTTAGTCCAGAAAATAATCGTTCCCAGTCTAAATGTTCCATTGATGCCCATCAAAGCTGTCCCTTCTAAAATTAAGTGTTTTGGTGGCGTAGTTACCAATTTGCTTTTTTGCATTAATCTCAAACGAAACCATGTTATGGTTACTATTGCCCAAGTGATCTCTTACTTTGATGTTTGAGATAAACTGCTCATTGTTTGTTATTACTAAATCCAGACAGTCATCCATTCTAGTTGGGGTGTCTACTAATTGTGCCATAAATGTGTTATTAAGCAGGTTCAGAAACTTGCTGCCCTTAGCGGAACTAGTTGTGCCACAATTCCAATCTATATTTGGGTAATTAAAATCTCCTATGATTAGAACTTCATTCAGATTTGCAGCCTTTTCAATTTGTAATAAAAGCTGATCTTCTCCATCAATGCTAATATTTGGTGGCTGGTAGCATACACCTACAAGTAATGTGCGATTTTTTTTAGCGTCTAAGCTAATCTCCACCCACAGTGTCTCCACATCAGTTCCAGTTACGTCATACACACCTTCCTTAATACTGGGCTTTAGTTTAGGATTTACATATAGACATATCCCTCCCCCTTTTCTATTTACTCTGTCCTTTCTAAAAAGTGAGTAGCCTTGTAAATTAACTGACCAGTCGTGGGTCTCATCCCACCACGTTTCTGTGATTCCGATTAAATCATACTGTTCAGCACTTACCAGTATCTCCTGCTCACCCATTTTGTTTGTCAAGCTTCTTGCATTTGCTAAAAGACATTTGAGATTACTACCCATTTTCTGTTTAGTTGACAAACACGTAATGCCCGCAGGTTTAATTGTATGTACCTCCCTATGATCTATGTTAACCCCACCAGCGCTTTCCTCCTCCTTTGCCATAGCTATACCCACCTTCCAATCTACTCTAGCTGCCATTGCTTCATTTTGATCTTGACCCTCATCATTGAGGTGCAGCCCATCCCGTCCAAAGAGTCTGTAGCTGACTGCAAAGTCTGCCCAGTGCTCTAAGAACCCAAATCCCTCTTCCTTGCAACACCTTCGCAACCACGCATTAATCTCTCTAAGCTCCCGCTGTCTCCCTGAAGTACCGTATGGTACTGGTAATATTTCAGAGAATATTACCTTGGAGGTCCTTTCCTTTAGCTTCTTTCCTAGTTCCCTAAAATCATTTTTAAGGACCCCGCACCTACCATTTACTTTGTCATTAGTACCAATGTGTACTATGCCCAGCCCCTCCCAATAATCTGCCTACCCGGTCCGCAACATGCCAAACCCGAGCACCCGGGAGACAACATACAGTTCGGCATTCAGGGTCCTGGCGACAGATTACCCTATCTACCTTCCTAATAATAGAATCCCCTACCACCACAACCTGTCTAGCCTTCCTAGTGTCCTGGCTCCCAACTGTGCTGGAGAGGCTACTCACCTGGCTGCTAGGAGAGTCCGCCTGCCCCAGAAATGCCTCTTCTGAGCTAATCCCCCCAGCATCCTCACACAAGCTGGCAGTTCCTCGGCTGGTGCCTCCCGGCATTACATACCAAGTCCTGTAATACTGTATTTATCAAGTACTCTGCAGGTTAAGTACATTGCAAATCCTGCAGCCTATCGGATCTCTATAGGCCCAATCATGTTCCTGTGTTTCGGAGCACTATTTATAGGTAGATAGAACCGCATTCAATATACAACCCAGCTATCTTAAAATCATAGGAAATGTAGTCTATAGCAGGCAGCACAGTTCCCTTGAAAAGCAGCAGTGATGAGCTAATATAGAGAAATATATGTTTAACATAGAAAAATATGTCTAGAAATATCTATATATATATATATATATATATATATATATATATATATATATATATAAATATATACATACACACAACTCCAAAATTTAAAGCACTCACCTAAACTAGCATTTACAATAAGGGGTACTGTTGATCACCAATTGGCAAGATGATGGCAGATCAAGGAAGGGGCTAGATGACAGAGACACCCCGGGTTCCAAACACAAAGCATCAATCTCGACCTTGCGGGAGTATTTTGCCACTCCAGCCTTGCTGGCCTTGCAACCTGAGGGAGCCGGGACTCTGTTTCGAGGGGCTCAATCACGGAGGGACGCGAAAATCCACCAGGCCCAGCTGCTACTGGGCAATTTAGTGCGGCATCCAAAGAGGACTTACAGAGTCTCTTTCAATCCCTGCCATCGAAAGTGGATTTCAGTTCCTTGATCGCGGATGTCAAACAGACAATCAGGGAGGAACTTGTGCAAACTAGAGAGGCGGTGGAGGTATTCACTACCAGAATGGATGGCATCGAAGAGGCCCTGCCACAGCTGCAGACGGATTAAGGGACACCGTGAACAGGAGTCCCTTAATGATCACTCGAGAGCACTGCAGGAGATGAGACTTATGCGGGAGGATTTGGATAATAGAGGCAGGTGCCAAAATATCCTGGTGCGATGCCTCGGAGAAGGGGAAGATCCTGCCGAGGTTAAGGGCCTATTAGTCAAGGTGTTCAACACCATATTGCAACAACCAGAGGATTCCCTAATTGAAATTGATAGGGCCAATAGATCCTTGAGATCTTGAGGCCCAGACACAGGCCCGCCAAGGGATATCATATGCCGGATCCACACTTACACCTTAAAATAGTGGATTATGACGGCCGCGAGGCTGTCCAGACAATGGGCATTTGAAGGGCAACAGATTGAACTCTATCAAGACCTATCTTGGCTCACGCTGCAGGCGAGGAAGACACTGGCCCCAGTCACCACCATACTAATTAGAGCAATTGAATCCGCGGATTTCGGCTGATGTTTTGTGCTATGAACTCCGGGAGTTGAAAGCTTGAGACATTGTTTTGTGACAGACTCGGAGAATTGACTCCATGTGTGAGAGAACTCAGCATGACCCGTTCAGGGCAGATCCATCTATATTGGGCATACAGCTAAGCGATGGTCACGTAACATATAGTACACCAACATAAGGCAGAGGGATACAGCTGCAGGTTGAAAGTTATATGTTGTATTCAGTACCCCTGTGGAGCACGTATAAGATCTTAGGTGATCTCTAACTAGGGGCACCCATATGTTCGTTCACTTCCATAGTATATGGGCTGAGACATGTAGGGGGGTATGTGAGGTACACTGACTCTCCCTTTAAATAATTGTCCCACTATAGATTTTGTATTTTGACCATTCTTTACCCTGCAACATACTATAGCAATGCCAAAACTAATGAATGAGCCAACCCTTATGAGCCTGAGTATGTTGCAGCCCGTGCTCCATAGGTTGAAGATAGCGTAAAAGCCCAAAATATATTGAATCCCAACTCCCCCCCACCCCCACCCCAACTCAAAACCCTATGGATATGATGATGTGATATGCTGGATATTTAAAGATGGGAGTTTGGTGAAAAGTATACATTTATACTGGTTACTGTTGTTTTTTGTTATGTTGGTGAAGAGACGAATGTATACTTAATACGCCATGGTCATCCCCCCTGTCCCCTCCTTTCTTTGTTTATATATATATATATATACACACACTAATGTAATTTGAACAAAATAGGAATGAAATCATGTGTCAACTCAATGATACCTAAGTATATCAATATTAAAAGGGACACTAAACTTTTTTTTCCACTTGTTCTTCTAATATAGAAGCACAAGTGAAAAGTTAGTTGACCCTAGTATGAGGATAAACTGGCATATACTTTTGATAGTACACGCCAGTTTATCCTCTGACCGACACGCCAGTTTATCCTCTGACCATGGGAAGCACGCAGCCGTCTGGTCGGCGACTGGCTCTCTCTGCTAGAGCAGAGAGAGACCCTCATTTTTGTATGAGATCAGCAGGGGGACCCCTGCTGATCCCATGCAAAGACGAGGGTCTCTCGCTGTGCTAGCAGTGAGAGACCCTCGCATTCAGCTGTGAGAGCGGGGCGAGCCCCCGCTCTGATTGGCTGTGCATATGCGGACGTTGAAAGTACTTTCTCTTGAAGTTACTTTCTCTTTGCTTTTCAGTCTGATGTTCTGAGTTGGTATCTGTCCAGTTCCAGTGTTCCGATTTCTGTGGTGATCAGTCATTTAATTCTTGCAAATTAAGTTGTTTGTGCCCTGTTTGGCTGTTCAAAGAAAGAGGAAGTGTCTGAGGGGGTTTATACATGCATCCTGTGTTTGTTTTTATTGGTTGAGTCTTTAATACTTTGTTAACTCCTTTGCTGCTGGAGTTTCAGTAAAGAAGGATTATGCAAATATTCCACCTCCTTTCTTTAAAAAAAAATAAAGATTATTTATTGATCAAGGTTAGAATATTCCCCAATTTTAATGCATATTAAAGTTAAATTATTATATAAAAAGATAAGTGAATAGCTGTATTCAGTGGCGGAACTACTGTTGTTGCAGGGGTCGCAGCTGCGACCGGGCCTATCCACCCTGCGACCCCTGCGAACGGGGTGCCCGCTGGCATTTTGGTGCGGCCCCGCCACATTGAACGGGCACATCAGGTGGCCCATGCTCTTTGGGCCACCCGGTGACAATTGTTGTCTTGAGGCCCGGTCAGTGCTTTAAGAGCGCGACCAGGCCCCAGTGATGTCGTCAGCGCTGGGAGGAAGCCGTCACTTCCTCCCAGCAAAAGAGCGCTGCACGAGAAGAGACTGCAGGGGAGGGGAGGAAGGGAGTCAGAGTGGGAGCTCTGACTCCCTTCATCATGAGGCAGCCACTGGACCCCAGGGAAGTTACCCTCCTGCACCTAAAAGTTAGGAAACAGGAGGGTGACTACAATTTTTAACAGTTTGTGTGTATGTCTGTATATGTATCTGTGTGTCTGTATGTGTATCTCTTTGTCTGCATGGGTATCTGTTTGTATGTGTGTCACTGTTTATATCTATATGAGTGTCTGTCTGTATGTGTGTATGGGTATCCACATGTGTATCAGTGTGTGTCTGTCTGTATGTGTGTCAGTGTTTGTATCTGTAGAAGGGTCATTCTGTGTATCTAAATATGTATCAGTGTTTGTATATGTAGAAGTGTTCTTCTGTGTATCTGAATGTGTGTCAGTGTTTGTATCTGTAGAAGTGTCATTCTGTGTATCTGAATGTGTGTCTGTGTATTAGCATGTGTGTATGTATGTGTATATGTTATACAAATGGAGGGGCGAGGGAAGATGCATGGGGGGGCCCCTGGGTACTTTTCGCACCGGGGCCCTGGGGTTTCTAGTTACGCCTCTGGCTGTAATATAAATGTTTCATTTACTCACAAACATCAGGTCTGCAAGTTCAGCTAATTCTCAAACTCTCCATAATAAAAGCACCATTGAAAAGTGTTTTTAAAAAAGTTAAGATTTGACAACCCCAAATAATATGTGCACAGCAAAGCACGCATCCACAGAACTTTTTAACCAGGTGTACAGCAAGTTCTTTTTCTTTTAAATGTCTCAATGTAGAATGTATAATCTGGATGTGCTTGGTTGCAGATACAGGTAGTAAATATAGTTAAGATGAGTTGCATGCAGGTTAATAACATGAAAAAACAGCAATTCAGAAACTGTGGTTGAGAGGGATAGCGATTAGGGTATAAGTAATGAGAGACTGCAAAACATTTTTTACTTGGAGTGACTCTGAGGAATAATACTCGTGATCATAATACTTCTAACCTGGCTGAATCATTTGAGTGTCACTGAGTTTTTCATGCAGGCCATTTATTGAGCATTGCTGAGTGTCATAAAGGGCTCTGTATAATGTCCATGTTGCAATGAAGGGTCTCTGTCACCAAAAGATTATTTATAATCACACAAGAGCTGTGTCCGGGTCTCACAGGTCTCTCAGTTGTGGCAAGAAATTACTTGTCGGCTGTTATAATGCCAGTTCCTGGCTGCTTAACTTGACGCTGGGCTTTGACCTAACACGAAGTGCCAGTCGGGAAACGCGTAAGGTGGATTTTTCTGTGTATTGTGGAGTTTGTGTTGTGCAAGCCAGTTCTTATTCATAATAAATAGCACCTGCTGGATTTTCTCTTTGTTGCCTGGATTTATCACTCAGCATTCCTTTTTTCTTAGGTATAAAGATAAAAAAATTCTCAAAAATCCATAGCGTAAGAGCAATTTATGGTTTAAATATGTCTATTGCCCATATTTCCTATTGAAATCAGTTAATTAGCATGCCAGGCCCCCAGGGTAATGTCATAAATAGGGGGCACCTTCGACAAATTTAAAAACACATGTTTCTCAAGATATGCATGTTCATACAATTCTGTTGGTTTTTCTAAAAATGTTATTTTAAAATTCATATTAAAATAAATAAAAAAAATATATATAGACACACACACATCTGTGTGTATGTGTGTGTGTATTTATAAATATATATATATATATATATATATATATACACATACACACACACACATATATATATATATATATATATATATATATACACATACACACACACATACACACACACTATATATACACACATATATATCTATATATAGACACAAATATATATACACACGGACACATATATATAGGTTTATCTGTGATCTTTGATACCGCACAGTCTTTCTCAGAAATACAACGTAATCTCCAGAAGCGATGATATGTATTCCAAATGCACAGCTCAGTTTATTTAAGGTTGCATCAAGTCACAGATCACAACATCCTTCAGAACAAACTCTGTACACTTGTCAACCTCTCAGTTTTTTAAACACACTAGGTCAAGACCAGCAATTTTCTGTCTGGTAAATAGCTCCCTCTAATAGACACAGGTGAGCTTAATCACCTTGCTTCTAGCAGCCAGGTCTAACACAAAGCCCGGCCTGGACTTTGTATAGTCACTCTCCCCAGGGGCGGATCCAGAGTCTGATCTGGGGGGGAAAGGGGGACACATTCTCACTGTCTTTCCCTCTCCCCCATGTCCTTCTGTCTCTCACCTCTTCCTTCCCATGTCTGCCTGTCTCTCTCCTCTACCTTCCCATGTCCGCCTGTCTCTCTCATCCTCCTTCCCATGTCTGTCTTTGCATCCTCTTTTTTCCCATGTCTGTCTCTCTCCCATTGCTTCCCATGTCTGTCTGTCTCTCCTCTGCCTTCCCATGTCACTCTCTATTCTCTTTCCCATGTAAGTCTCTCTTATTCCCCATAGCTGTCGCTTTTCCTCCTCTCCACAGTCTATATTCTCTTCTCTACCTTCAGTGTTCTCACCTCTCCACCCCCCCTTCTCTCCTCTCTTTCCCATTCTCTCCTCTTTCCCCCCGTGCTCTCTCCTCTGTCCACCCTTCTTTTCCCTGTGTTCTCTCCTCTGTTCCCCATTGTCTCCCCATGTTCTCTCCCCGTTCCAGTGTTCTCTCCTCTGTCCCCCATTGTCTCCCCAGTGTTCTCTCCTCCCTCCTACCCAGTGTTCTCTCCTTCCCCCTCCCCAGTGTTCTCTCTATCCCCCCTCCTATTTCCAGTGTTCTCTCTATCCCCCCTCCTATTTCCTGTGTTCTCTCTATCCCCCTCCTCTCCCTAGTGTTCTTGCAATCCCCCTCCCCTCCCCAGTGTTCTCTCTATCCCCCCTCCCCAGTGTTCTCGCTATCCCCCCTCCCCTCAACAGTGTTCTCGCTATCCCCCCTCCCATCCCCAGTGTTCTCTCCTTCCCCCTCCACAGGGCGGCTCACTTGGCAGGGAGACGCAGGCAGCATAGTCTCAGCGCTCAATCCATGTTGCTCGAGCTCCCTGTGTGTAGTAATGATGCATGGATCGTATGTCCGATGCTCTGAACCATCACTATGTGCAGGGAGCGCGAGCGGCATGGATTAAGTGCTCAGAACAGAACACGGCACTGCTCGAGGGGGGGGGGGGGCAATTGCCTCATTGCCCCCCACCTGGATCCGCCACTGACTGCAAGAACCTTAAATATATTTCCCTGGGGCTGTGTTTTCCCACTCTGAAGGGTGGGAATATGCAATATTCTTGGTGCTAAACACACACTTTTTTGCACCATACCTTGAACTCTGTCACACATCCTCCCCTCCAGCTCAGACCCAGCGGGGTGAGCGACCATGGACATCAGTGCATGAATTCTGGAAAGGCCATCAGCATTCTATGTTCTATGGTAAAGTGGAATGGTTGAAGACTTAGAAACCATCTGGTCACCCTAGCATTCTTGTCTTTATTCTGGCTCATCCAAGTCAGAGGGGCATGATCAGTCACTAGCCTGAATTTTCAGCCCATGAGATAATATTTCAGGCAGTCTAATGCCCATTTTATGGCAAGATACTTTTTCTCTCCTATAGAATAATTTTTCTCTTGTGCATTTAGCTTTCTGCTCAAAAAAAAAATTGGGTGCTCTGCACCCTGACTTTCTTGGGATAGTACTGCACCCAGTCCTACCTCAGATGCACCTGTCTGTACAATAAACTCCTTTGAAAAGTCTGGTGTATTGGATGTGTATACGAGCCTCTTTTAGTCGTAAAAAAGCCTGATCGGCTTCTGTGGACCACTTAACCATCGCAGGCACACTTGCTTTTGTGAGGTCAGTTAAGGGGCTTGCAATTGTTGTAAAATCTGGGATAAATCTCCTGTAATAACCAATCAGTCCTAAGAAAGTCCTGACCTGCTTCTTGTTAAGGGGCTGTGGCCAGCCCTTTATGCCTTCTACTTTTGCTGACTGAGGTTTTACTAGCCCTCTCCCAATGGAGTAGCCTAGGCATTTGTCCTATGTCCTCTAGTCCTATGGTACACTTTGTGGGATTAGCAGTTAAACCAGCAGAGCAGATAGAGTCAAGGACAGCCTGTACCTTTGGGAGATGGGATTCCCAGTCAGAGCTATGTATAATTATGTATGTATAATTACATCATCTAAATATGCTGCCGCATAACTGACATGTGGTTTCAGGATCTTATCCATCAACCTCTGAAATGTGGCAGGAGCCCCATGTAACCCAAATGACAATACTGTATATTGGAACAGGCCCTCTGAAGTTGAAAATGCAGTTTTTTCTTTTGCCAGGTCAGTGAGAGGGACTTGCAAGTACCCTTTAGTTAGATCTAGGGTTGTAAGGTACTGTAAGGTACAATCTAGGGTTGTAAGGGTTGATACTTACCCAATGCCAAGGGTTGATGAGCTAATACTTTAGAGAGACTGGGTAAAGCAAGGTGCTTCACCCAGTCTCTCTATTAGCTCATCAACCCTTGGCATTGGGTAAGTATCAAATTTAGAAATACTGTTTAATTTGCAGTAATCATTACAGAATCATACTGACCCATCAGGTTTTGGAATCAGAACAACAGGGCTATTCCAGTCACTCTCCGATTCCTCAATGACACGAAGGTCTAGAATTTTTTTTAATCTCTGTGCTTATAGCTTTTCTCTGAGCTTCAGGGACTCTATAAGGTTTAAGATTCACTCTTTTCAATGGTTCACTAGTAATATTATGCTTGATAACATTAGTTCTCCCAGACGTTACAGAGAACATATCTCTATTTCTCCTGATGAAATCCCTGACTTCCTGGTTCTGATGGACAGATAGAGTTTCTGCAATTTTGACTTCAGTTTCACTCACAGGGATGTTTGTGGGTTTTAATGTAACTAGAACCTCCCTGTCCTTCCAGGGTTTTAATAAGTTAACATGGTATAGCTGCTCTGGTTTTCTTCTATCTGGCTGCTTCACTTTATAATTAACCTTACTAACTCGTTCAATAATCTCATATGGCCCCTGCCAGGTGGCAAGGAATTTTTTCTCTGCAGTAGGGACCAGAACTAATACTCTGTCTCCTGGATGGAGACGTGTGACCCTAGCAATTTTATTATAGCAGTTTTTCTGTGCCTGTTGGGCTTTATGCATATGCTCGTTTACAATCGGTATAACAGCTGCCATTCTGTCTTGCGTCTGAGCTATATGTTCAATGACACTAAGATATGGGGTGGGTTCTTGCTCCCAAGTCTCTTTAGCTATATCAAGAAGCCCCCAATGATGTCGCCTATACAATTCAAAAGGCGAAAATCCTGTTGAGGCTTGAGGTACTTCTCTTATGGCAAACATAAGGTAAGGTAACAAATAATCCCAATTTTTACCATCCTTCTCAATTGCTCACCTTAGCATACTTTTAAGGGTTTTTGTTAAAGCGTTCCACCAAACTGTCAGTCTGCGGATGATAAACCGAGGTTCTAAAGTGCTTAATTTGGAGCAACTTACACAACTCCTTTGTGACTCTGTACATAAATGGAGTACCCTGATTGGTAAGGATTTCTTTCAGGATGCAAACTCTGCTATACATAACCATAAGTTCTTTTGCAATTGTTTTTGCAGCTGTGTTACGTTGCGGAGTTTTGACTCTGGGTACCTGGTGGCATAATCTCAAAAGGGACTTCTATTATGGGCATTGGGACTAGAGGACTATGATAAGCCTTGAAAGGAGCCGTACATTGACACTCAGGTACAGCAATTTGTGATAGAGGCAAGCACACCTGGCCAATAAAACCTTTGGAGGACCCTATCTTTTGTTTTTTTCCATCCCTAGGTGCCCTCCTAAAACATGACTATGCGCCAAGTTTAGCAGTGTGTCTGAAAGACTGAGGAACCAATAACTGTTTTATTATATCAAGGCCCTTCTTTTCAACTCGATAAATTAAATCATTCTATGCCTCAAAGTAAGGGTAAGTAAGAATTTCTCTGGTTCGGTCGGGGTACCATTCGAAAGCTGCATATTGTTTCTGGCCCCAACTAGAGTGGGATCTTCCCATTGTGCTTTTTTTAAATTAACAGGGCTGACTTCTAACTCTGATAAGTCTCCATCCTGATCTTGACTATTACCAGACTCCTCTGGGTTTTGATTTTGGTTATCCCCCACTAATGCTGGAATAGGGGATAGTATTTTTGTTTCAGTATATGCCGTCTCCTCCTCTAATTCTAACTCAGAAAAAAGGGAATACTGTATCAGAGCTACTGTTATTTTATGTAGTTTCCCATAGCTCCAAAAAATGGAGGAAGTCTTTCCCAAATACTACTTCATGGGCTAACATGGCTAAAACACCCACTCTATAGCTTACAGTTCCACAAGGGCTTTCAATTTCAACTACAGCTGTTGGATATTCACGCTTGTCACCATGAACACAAATTATGCTAACTTTCTCCAACATGTCAGCCTTGATATCTGGTAAAATGGACTTTGCTAGCAGTGTAATCATACTTCCTGAGTCTGGTAATGCATGAGCCCCTTTCCCATTGACATTTACATGGCAAATGTGTGGATTATCACAAGAACTAGCAATGGCAGAATCTACACATTTTAGCAAACATGAATATAGTCCCATATTGTATTCCATTGACTCATCTGTTAAAGGGCAGTCTTTTGCAATATCCCCAAGTCCATTGCAATGAAAACATTTTACACTATAATATGCCACCCACTCGGTTCCCTTTTTATGCGTTACAGTTCTAGTGGGAGATACCGGATTGTCCTCTGGATGCATAGTCTGCTCCATAGTTCCCCTTGACCCTAGAACAATCTTACCAGGTCCAGTGATATCCTTGTTCCTTATTCTCTGGGACCGTTGCCTCAACTTGGAGAACCCCCAGAGACATTAAAAACTTTGCTTGCCGGAGATATTGCCGAATCAAAGCATTTCCTATCTAACATCAGGAAATACAACTCATGCTTCCTAATGACGTCTTTCGGCGCAGAAATCGTAACAGTTCAATTCATGCCAACTTTCAAAGTGAAAGAACAAATATATCATGAAGCCGACTCCCTGCTTCCATTCCCAGATGGTCAACATAAATTCATACAAATGTATTTCATCTGTGATGGCAATGATGAACTGAATGCACGCTGCGGAAATTCTACCGGCATAAGAAGGTCCATCATTTCCCAACTGCAAGAGCTTGTTCACGAAAAAAACAATTTCGTGCTTTTGTTCAAAACAGCAATTGACATCTGATACACACAAGATTGTTATTCATGCTGACAAAACGCCTGCTGGAGAACATGTGTGAAGATTCAAGGCTCCAACTATAGACAAAGTGGCAATTGTTATAGTTGGAGATCAATTCCAACCTAGAGACATTGTTCTTCATCGGAAAAATGATCAATTGACAAAAGTTGCAGAAACTAATCGATGCTACGATTCCCTGCAATATAATTTTTTGGGATGGTGACGATGGATATCCCTTCAACGTTAAGATGATAAATCCAGTCAGTGGCAAAGAAACAAATATGAAAGGCAGCGCAATTAACTATTATTCATACCGATTAATGATTCAAGAGAATGAAGACAATCACATTTTGAAATGCTCTCAATTGTTTCACCAATACATCATAGATATGTATGCAAAAATCGAAAAACAAATCTGTTTGAATCAGACCACGCTTCGATCTGAAGAATACGTTCATTTGGGAGATGCAGTTGTAAAAGATGGTAATACAACTAACGTTGGAAGACTAAAGATTTTGCCATATTCATATACAGGCAGTCCACGTCATGTGCATGAGTCCGCTCAAGATGCAATTGCGTATGTTCGTCACTACAGGCGTCCAGACCTATTCATTACATACACATGCAATCCAGCTTGGGACGATATACAACAGCTCTTACTTCCTGGGCAATCGCCGGTGGATAGGCATGACATCACAGCACGTGTTTTCAGACAGAAGCTGAAATCTCTGATGGATTTTATGGTAAAACATGAAGTGTTTGGGTCTGTGGGCCAATAATCTCTTTTGCCATTCAACTGAGTATATCCAGCAGGATATACTCAGTTGAATGGCAAAAGAGATTATTGCCACACGCACAAATACTAATCTGGCTCTATAAAAAATCACTTCAAACGAAATCGACGATGTAATATGCGCTGAACTACCCAATGCTGACGTCGATAAGGATTTGCATGAAGTTGTGACGAAAAATATGATACATGGACCTTGCGGTACACTGAATCCAAATTCACCATGCAGGATAGATGGAAAATGCTCTAAGCAATATCCTCGAGCATTAGTATCCAACACAGTTACAGGAAATAATGGATATACTTTATACAGAAGAAGATCAACAGAAGATGAATTAGCAACCATGCAAATGCAAAACGGTGACATCGAAGTAGATAACCGCTGGGTTGTTCCATATTCGCCTTTGCTATCAAAAGCATACAAAGCGCACATAAATGTGGAATACTGTAACTCCCTTAAATCGATCAAATACATTTGTAAGTACGTGAATAAAGGCAGCTACATGGCAGTTTTTGGCGTGCAACCAGAAAGAAGTGATAGGAATACATATCGATGAAATCGCACAGTATTAGGCTGGAAGATACAGTGGATATAAAAAGTCTACACACCCCTGTTAAAATGTCAGGTTTCTGTGCTGTAAAAAAATGAGACAAAGATAAATCATTTCAGAACTTTTTCCACCTTTAATGTGACCTATAAACTGTACAACTCAATTGAAAAACAAACTGAAATCTTTAAGATAGAGGGAAGAAAAAATATAAAAATAAAATAATGTGGTTGCATAAGTGTGCACACCCTCTTATAACTGGGGATGTAGCTGTGTTCAGAATTAAGCAATCATATTCCAAATCATGTTAAATAGGATTCAGCATACACCTGCCATCATTTAAAGTGCCTCTGATTAACCCCAAATAAAGTTCAGCTGCTCTAGTTGGTCTTTCCTGAAATTTTCTTAGTCGCATCCCACAGCAAAAGCCATGGTCCACAGAGAGCTTCCAAAGCATCAGAGGGATCTCATTGTTAAAAGGTATCAGTCAGGAGTAGTGTAAAAAAGAATTTCCAAGGCATTATATATACCATGGAACACAGTGAAGACAGTCATCATCAAGTGGAGAAAATATGGCACAACAGTGACATTACCAAGAACTGGAGCTCCCTCCAAAATTGATGAAACATTAAAGGAGCTGCAGGAATATCTGGCAAGTACTGGCTGTGTGGTACATGTGACAACAATCTCCCGTATTCTTCATATGTCTGGGCTATGGGGTAGAGTGGCAAGACGAAAGCCTTTTCTTACGAAGAAAAACATCCAAGCCAGGCTACATTTGGTAAAAACACATCTGAAGTCTCCCAAAAGCATGTGGGAAAAGGTGTTATGGTTTGATGAAACCATGGTTGAACTTTTTGGCCATAATTCCAAAAGATATGTTTGGCGCAAAAACAACACTGCACATCACCAAAAGAACACCATACCCACAGTGAAGCATGGTGGTGGCAGCATCATGTTTGGGGCTGTTTTTCTTCAGCTGGAACTGGGGCCTTAGTTAATATAGAGGGAATTATGAACAGTTCCAAATACCAGTCAATATTGGCACAAAACCTTCAGGTTTCTGCTAGAAAGCTGAACAAGAAGAGGAACTTCATCTTTCAGCATGACAACGACCCAAAGCATACATCCAAATCAACAAAGGAATGGCTTCGCCAGAAGAAGATTAAAGTTTTGGAATGGCCCAGCCAGAGCCCAGACCTGAATCCGATTGAAAATCTGTGGGGTGATCTGAAGAGGGCTGTGCACAGGAGATGCCCTCGCAATCTGACAGATTTGGAGAGTTTTTGCAAAGAAGAGTGGGCAAATCTTGGCAAGTCAAAATGTGCCATGCTGATAGACTCATACCCCAAAAGACTGAGTGCTGTAATAAAATCAAAAGGTGCTTCAACAAAGTACTAGTTTAAGGGTGTGCACACTTATGCAACCACATTATTTTATTTTTATATTTTTTCTTCCCTCTACCTAAAAGATTTCAGTTTGTTTTTCAATTGAGTTGTACAGTTTATAGGTCACATTAAAGGTGGAAAAATTTCTGAAATGATTTATCTTTGTCTAATTTTTTTACAGCACAGAAACCTGACATTTTAACAGGGGTGTGTAGACTTTTTATATCCACTGTACATAAGCATACATGAATGAAGTCCAGCTGTTGTTCACTTAGCAGTACATCTAGAAAATGGACAACGTGTTTATTTCACAGCTACAAATGTGCAGCCCCGCATCCACTGGCTACAACGTTAACTGCTTTCACATGAACTGCTCTCCACGAGGAGAGCAAGTTGACGGACAACCTGGCATATTCAAAGAAACTACGATAGGCAAACTGTACACCGTGCATCCTAATCAAGATGAATGCTACTTTTTTCGTATGCCGTTGGTAAATGTGCCTGTTCCAACGTCTTTCCAGCAATTGAGAATTGTCAACGGTGTTACACATGCCACTTTCCGCAGTGCATGTCAAGCTCTGAATTAATTGGAGAACGACCGACACTGGGATGTATGCATTAATGACGCGTGCAACACGTCACATCCAAATCAAATTTGTGCATTGTTTTCAATCATATTTACTGCCTGCTCTCCTTAATCTCCAACAGAGTTATTGGAGAAATATAAATCGCACATGGCTGAAGATATTTTCCATCGAATACGCAATGAAAATTCAAATATGAACATGGATTTCACAGCAGAAATCTACAACGAAGCGTTGATAATGATTGAAGATTTGTGCTTAGAAATCGCCAACAAAGTTCTCAATCAATTGGGAATGCCATCACTGAATCGATCTGCTGTTGCTTCGTTCAATGTAGAATTGCGTTGTGAACAAAATTACAACAATGATCTTTTGTCGTATGTGCAATCAAATATTCCTAAGCTAACGCTTGAGCAAAATGGCATTTACGATCAAATAATGCAAACTGTAAATACTGGGGTTGGAGAAATCTTTTTCTTAGATGTGCCAGGACGAACTGGTAAAACGTTCCTATTTAGATTGATTCTGGCAGCCATTCGATCCCAAAATGACATAGCCTTAGCTCTTGCGTCGTCCGGAATAGCTGCGACATTGCTACCAGGTGGAAGAACTGCTCATTGAAATTGCCATTGAACATTCAATTCATTGAAACTCCCACGTGCAACATTTTCAAAGCATCCGGCATGGGAAAAGTATTGCAGAAATGCAAACTTATTGTTTGGGATGAATGCACAATGGCGCACAAAAAATTGCTCGAGGCTTTTGATCGATCATTGCAAGATTTGCGTGGAAACATCAGAGCATTTGGGAACGCATTAATATTGCTTGGAGGAGATTTCAGCCAAACATTACCTGTACTTCCTCGACACCAGCCAACAAAATAAATGCTTGCCTGAAACTTTGTGACGACACGTGAAGACGTTAAAATTAACTACAAATATGCGTGTCCAGCTGCAGAATGATCGATCAGCTGAGATATTCTCACATCAATTGCTGCAAATTGGGAACGGAAAGGTGCTGGTTGATCTGACCTCAGGACGAATTTCATTGCCTCATAACTTTCCCAATATTCAAACCAATTATAAGAATCACGATTGGCTGAGTGAATGAGCTATTCTTGCGGCCAAGAACAAAGACGTCTACGAACTTAACAATAATATTCAGTCTAACATTCAAAGCGAGCCAGTCACATACAAGTCTGTCGACACTGTTGTGGAAGCAGATGATGCGGTTAATTATCCAACAACATTTTTGAATTCACTCGATCTGCCAGGAATGCCACTGCACGTACTGCAATTGAAATCGGCGTGCCAATTATCATGTTGCGAAATATCAACCAGCCAAAGCTTGAAAGCAATGAAAAATTGATGAGCAACGTCGTAGAAGCAACAATCTTGACAGGACCTTTCAAAGGTGAAGATGTCCTCATTCCTCGCAATCCTATGATTCCAACGGACATGCCATTTCAATTTAAGAGATTGCAATTCCCAATTCGATTGGCGTTTGCAATCACCATCAACAAAGCTCAGGGCCATTCTTTAGAATTGTGCGGTTTAGATCTAGACACGGACTGCTTCTCACATGGACAATTATTTGGTGTGTGTTCTAGAGTCAGCAAACCAGACAATCTCTATATCTGCACAGACAATGGAACAACAAAAAATATTGTATACCCACAAGCATTGTGAAAGTAAACATATTAGAAACATGCGCTTTCTCTTTTCTTTCTTTTCCATTTAACCAGACTGAGCCACAGCAACTCGTGGCCGGGTACAGCTAGTATATATATAAATATATATATAAATGTATATATTTATACACACACACACACACACATATATATACAGAGAGTCAAAAGTGACCCCAAGACATTGGACATGGTCAGCTGGTGCAATTGTAGCATTTTCAAAGTTGACTGTGAACCCAGGTTTAGGGACAGAGTTTGAGGAAGGGAAGATAATCAGTTCTGATTTGGAAAGTTTACGTTTCAGGTAGCGATCAGACATCCAAGTGGAGATGGCCGACAGACACTCAACTACACGTGACACTAGAGAGGGAGTGATATCAGGGGAGGAGAGGTAGATCTGTGTATCATCCGTGTATAGGTGGTATCTCTTCTCCCAGAGAGGTGGTGTACAGGGAAAACGACAGGACCGATCCTTGCGGAACACCTACAGAGAGAGGAACAGGTGACGATGTCGCTCCAGCAAGTGACACTGAATAGGAACGCTCAGATAAGTATGACTCGATCCAAGAAAGTGCCATACAACCTATGCCAAATGAGGATAATCTGTTAAGAAGGAGGCAGTGGTCAACGTGTGAAAGGCAGCAGAGAGATCTAAGAGGATCATCACTGAGAAGTGGTCTTTAGATTTGGCAGAAAGGAGGTCATTTGATACTCTAGTGAGGGCTGCTTCAGTAGAGTGTAAGGGTCTAAAGACATATTGAAAAGGGTCAAGCAGGTCATTGGCAGTCAGAAAGTCTGTTAGTCGTGAGTGCACTGTTCTCGAGCAGGAGAGCAGATAGTCTTCCTCTTTCTCAGCTACAGGGGAGAAGATATTCATAGTAGACATGTGCATTCGTTTTCGGACGAATGCATTTTCGGACGAAAATAGCATTTTCGTCCATTCGTCCGAAAAACGAATAACGAAAATTTTAACTAACAAAATCCGAATGAACGAATGGTTAATAAACGAAAATCATTCGTTCATTCGTCCATTCGTCCATTCGTGCTATTGGCATTCTAAACCGAAATAGAGTCGGTTTACAATACCAATAGCATTGTACTACATTCCATAAACCGACATGAATGACTTTCGGTTTATGGAATGCATGTAATGCTATTAGCTTCCTATAAACCGAAATTGAGTTCCCATTCATACGAATAGGTCAATTGACCTATTCGTATGAATGGGGACTCTTTCGGTTTATAGAAAGCCAATAGCAGCATGTATTCTATAAGCCGAAAGTCTTTAAAACAAACGACGTTCGGTTTATAGAATACATGTAATGCTATTGCTGTTCTATAAGCCGAAAGACATTCGGCTTATAGAACAGCAATAGCATTACATGCATTCTATAAACCGAACGTCGTTCGTTTTAAAGACTTTCGGCTTATAGAATACTATTGGCATTCTATAAACCTAACTAGAGTCCCTCCTCATTCATAAGAATTTCTTATGAATGGGGACTCGACTCTAGTTCGGTTTATAGAAAGCCAATAGTATTCTATAAGCCGAAAGTCTTTAAAACGAACGACGTTCGGTTTATAGAATACATGTAATGCTATTGCTAAACTATAAACCGAACGACTTTCGGTTTATAGAATAGCCATAGGATTACATGTAGTACATAAGCCGAAAGTCTATAAACCGAAAGTCGTTCGGTTTATAGGCTGTCGGCATTTAACTATACAGAGACAGAGTCTCCATTCATAAAATTATGAATGGAGACTTTGTCTCCGTGTAGTAAAATGCCGAAAGTCTATAAACCGAACGATCGGTTTATAGACTTTCGGCTTATGTAATACATGTAATCCTATGGCTATTCTATAAACCGAAAGTTCGGTTTATAGAATAGCAATAGGAATACATGTATTCCATAAGCCGACAGCCTATAAACCGAACGTTCGGTTTATAGGCTGTGGGCATTTTACTACACGGAGACAAAGTCTCCATTCATAATTTTATGAATGGAGACTCTGTCTCTGTATAGTTAAATGCCGGCTTTTAACTATACGGAGACAAAGTCTCCATTTATAATTTTATGAATGGAGACTCTGTCTCCGAATAGTTAAATGCCCACAGCCTATAAACCGAACGTTCGGTTTATAGGCTGTGGGCATTTAACTATACGGAGACAAAGTCTCCATTCATAATTTTATGAATGGAGACTCTGTCTCCGTATAGTTAAATGCTATTGTATTCTATAAACCGACTCTATTTCGGCTTATAGAATGCAATAGTACTACGAATGGACGAATGAACGAATGATTTTCCTTTATTAACCATTCGTTCATCCGGCTTTAGTTAGCTTAGCATTTTCGTTCTTCGTTTTTCGGGCGAATGGACGAAAATGCAATTTTCGGACGAAAATGCATTCGTCCGAAAACGAATGCACATGTCTAGTATATATTCACATGTAAATTGCTTTTTAAATAAAAAATTATGATATAAAAAAAATCTTGTTTTTATTTCCTTTTATGTGACAATGCTGCCTCTCTCTTTCCCTTGCCCCCAGATTTGTCGCTCTCCCCCCCTTAGTGTTGTCTCTCTCTCACCCTCCCTTTGGCTCCCCCCTCGCTCCCCTTGTGTCTGTCTCTTCCCCCCTTCCCTCCCCTTGTTTCTCTCTGCCCCCCCCCCCTTGTTATTCTGTCCCCCCCTCACCTGTTTCTTGCTCCCTGGTGGCTAGTGGGGGCAGCCGGGGGATGTATGCACTATACATAATAGACGGAAGTGTCGGGCAGCATGGAGGTTGTCTGCACGATTCGTGCAGACATCCCCCAGCTGCCCGATTCTCCCTGGTGGCTAGCGAGGGAGCGGAGGATGTCTGCGCGATGAGCGAGACCTCTCCTGCTGCCGCCCGGCATGACCGCCGGGACTTCTATGATGAAGCTGGGTACTTCCGGCTTCCTCATAAAAGTCCTGGCTGTCGTTCCGGGCGGCAGCAGGGGAGGTCTCGCTCATCGCGCAGACATCCACCGCTGCCTCGCTAGCCACCAGGGAGAATCGGGCAGCTGGGGGATGTCTGCACGAATCGTGCAGACAACCTCCATGCTGCCCGACACTTCCGTCTATTATGTATAGTGCATACATCCCCCGGCTGCCCCCACTAGCCACCAGGGAGCAAGAAACAGGTGAGGGGGGGACAGAATAACAAGGGGGGGGGGCAGAGAGAAACAAGGGGAGGGAAGGGGGGAAGAGACAGACACAAGGGGAGCGAGGGGGGAGCCAAAGGGAGGGTGAGAGAGAGACAACACTAAGGGGGGGAGAGCGACAAATCTGGGGGCAAGGGAAAGAGAGAGGCAGCTTTGTCACATAAAAGGAAATAAAAACAAGATTTTATTTATATCATAATTTTTTATTAAAAAAGCAATTTACATGTGAATATATACTAGACATGTGCATTCGTTTTCGGACGAATGCATTTTCGTCCGAAAATTGCATTTTCGTCCATTCGCCCGAAAAACGAAGAACGAAAATGCTAAGCTAACTAAATCGAATGAACGAATAGTTAATAAAGGAAAATCATTCGTTCATTCGTCCATTCGTAGTACTATTGCATTCTATAAGCCGAAATAGAGTCGGTTTATAGAATACAATAGCATTTAACTATACGGAGACAGAGTCTCCATTCATAAATTTATGAATGGAGACAAACGTATAGTTAAAAGCCGACAGCCTATAAACCGAACGTTCGGTTTATAGGCTGTGGGCATTTAACTATACGGAGACAGAGTCTCCATTCATAAAATTATAAATGGAGACTTTGTCTCCGTATAGTTAAAAGCCGGTGTTCTGACAAATTTCTGGAGCAAATTCTCCTGCGCAATCGCAGGAGAATTTGCTCACTGCGCATGCGCATAAAGTTACAGCTGATAACTCAGCTGTAACTTTGTGACCACCGTGCATGAGACAGCTGCGCAACCCACCTCCCGCCCCCTCACACCCGCCGCACACCCCTTCTTACCAGATCATCGACCACAGCGATACACAGCGCATGCGCACGCCTATCCAGCCGTTTGGGAATGCGCGCGTCCGTTGTTGTGTTCTTAAGGTGGTAAGTAACACGGGGCGTCGGGACATAAGGGGGCAAGCATCCTGGTGAGGGCTGCCTCATCTTGATGGGATTTGTGATCCTCCTGCTGTATTATTGATGCAGCAGGAGGATCACAAATCCCATCAAGATGAGGCAGCCCTCACCAGGATGCTTGCCCCCTTATGTCCCGACGCCCCATGTTACTTACCACCTTAAGAACACAACAACGGACGCGCACATTCCCAAACGGCTGGATAGGCGTGCGCATGCGCTGTGTATCGCTGTGGTCGATGATCTGGTAAGAAGGGGTGTGCAGGGGGTGTGAGGGGGCGGGAGGTGGGTTGCGCAGCTGGCGCATGCGCGGTGGTCACAAAGTTACAGCTGAGTTATCAGCTGTAACTTTATGCGCATGCGCAGTGAGCAAATTCTCCTGCGATTGCGCAGGAGAATTTGCTCCAGAAATTTGTCAGAACACCGGCATTTAACTATACGGAGACAGAGTCTCCATTCATAAAATTATAAATGGAGACTTTGTCTCCGTATAGTTAAAAGCCGGCATTTAACTATACGGAGACAGAGTCTCCATTCATAAAATTATGAATGGAGACTTTGTCTCCGTGTAGTAAAATGCCCACAGCCTATAAACCGAACGTTCGGTTTATAGGCTGTCGGCTTATGGAATACATGTATTCCTATTGCTATTCTATAAACCGAACGTTCGGTTTATAGAATAGCCATAGGATTACATGTATTATATAAGCCGAAAGTCTATAAACGGATCGTTCGGTTTATAGGCTTTCGGCATTTTACTACACGGAGACAAAGTCTCCATTCATAATTTTATGAATGGAGACTCTGTCTCTGTATAGTTAAATGCCGACAGCCTATAAACCGAACGACTTTCGGTTTATAGACTTTCGGCTTATATAATACATGTAATCCTATGGCTATTCTATAAACCGAAAGTCGTTCGGTTTATAGAATAGCAATAGGAATACATGTATTCCATAAGCCGACAGCCTATAAACCGAACGTTCGGTTTATAGGCTGTCGGCATTTTACTACACGGAGACAGAGTCTCCATTCATAAAATTATGAATGGAGACTTTGTCTCCGTGTAGTAAAATGCCCACAGCCTATAAACCGAACGTTCGGTTTATAGGCTGTCGGCTTATGGAATACATGTATTCCTATTGCTATTCTATAAACCGAACGACTTTCGGTTTATAGAATAGCCATAGGATTACATGTATTATATAAGCCGAAAGTCTATAAACGGATCGTTCGGTTTATAGGCTTTCGGCATTTTACTACACGGAGACAAAGTCTCCATTCATAATTTTATGAATGGAGACTCTGTCTCTGTATAGTTAAATGCCGACAGCCTATAAACCGAACGTTCGGTTTATAGGCTGTCGGCATTTTACTACACGGAGACAAAGTCTCCATTCATAATTTTATGAATGGAGACTCTGTCTCCATGTAGTAAAATGCCGACAGCCTATAAACCGAACGTTCGGTTTATAGGCTGTCGGCTTATGGAATACATGTATTCCTATTGCTATTCTATAAACCGAACGACTTTCGGTTTATAGAATAGCAATAGGAATACATGTATTCCATAAGCCGACAGCCTATAAACCGAACGTTCGGTTTATAGGCTGTCGGCATTTTACTACACGGAGACAGAGTCTCCATTCATAAAATTATGAATGGAGACTTTGTCTCCGTGTAGTAAAATGCCCACAACCTATAAACCGAACGTTCGGTTTATAGGCTGTCGGCATTTTACTACACGGAGACAAAGTCTCCATTCATAATTTTATGAATGGAGACTCTGTCTCTGTATAGTTAAATGCCGACAGCCTATAAACCGAACGACTTTCGGTTTATAGACTTTCGGCTTATGTAATACATGTAAACCTATGTCTATTCTATAAACCGAAAGTCGTTCGGTTTATAGAATAGCAATAGGATTACATGTATTCCATAAGCCGAAAGTCTATAAACCGAAAGTCGTTCGGTTTATAGACTTTCGGCTTATAGAATACAATTAATACTATTGCCTTTCTATGAACCGAACGAGAGCCCCATTCATAAGAATTTCTTATGAATGGGGCTCTCGTTCGGTTTATAGAAAGCCAATAGTATTACATTGTATTCTATAAAACGAACGAAAAAAATTAACGAAAATAATGAACGAATTTCGTCTGAAACGAATGCACTAATGAACGAAATTCGTTTTAGACGAAATAAATAACATTTTCGTCCGAATGGACGAAAACGAAACGAAAATTTTAGTTTTGCACATGTCTAATTCATAGTGGGTGTGGGGGATGGGAGCAAGGCAGGAGGTAGTTGGGGCAAGTCATGGGAGGTGAAGTTACACCTGATAGCATCAACTTTGTTTTTGAAGTGTGAGGCAAGGTCT
>CM069865.1:52679013-52889013 GCA_036172795.1 Pelodytes ibericus | reverse complement strand
ATTAAAAAAAATATATACATATATATATATACACACACACATTATACATACATACACATAATTATATATATATATATATATATATATAGATATATATATATATATATATATATATAGATATAGATATATAGATATATATATAGATATATGTATATGTGTATATATGTGTGTTTGTATATTTTATATACATATATATATATATATATATATATATATATATATATATGCATACACACATATATATAGATACACGTACATAAACTAACAAACACATTATATATGTACATACACACATATACACACACCCTCACACTTATTTCATAGTTCATCTTGCTTTCAACTATAAATTCATTTATGCATTACTATATTCAGTTTGTTAGAAATAATCTGCTCACCTAGAAATACCGACATCACTTGCTGGCCTCTGTGTTTTTTCTACAGCCAATTTAGTGAATATCCCAACTAGAACCATGAAGGCTGCCACTCCACAGATCACATACACAATCAAGTTGGTTTTGTCCTTGCTTGGATCATCGCCTGACTCTTCTCCAAGAGACGGTGGATTTCCCACATTGGCCCAGTTTGGTGTGTCATAGTTAGAACATTTATTCTGATCTAATCTTCCATGCTTGAACTGACAACAAAAACGATATCCACATGTGCCGCAGCAGTACAAATAACTGCTAGCATTGCAATTAAATGGAGGATCCCACTGGCCCATTACATCATAATAGCCTCTACAACGGTCCGCTACAGCTTTCTGTGTTTCTGTCATTATCGAAGGTTTGGCAGTCATCCGAATCCCTTCTTCAGAAAGACCTGATTTTGTAATGGGTACTCTAGCTTTAACACACACTGGGTTCCATAAAATGAACCAGCAAATCCCAAGGAAATATCCACCCATCTTAAAATTCTTCATGGACCACGGCTTGACATACGTCTGTTTATTCCAGCCTGAAGGTTTTCATTGCAAGAAAACAATCCACTGGGTGCATATTTGATATAAATAATCCAGCTTGAGACACAATTCCTGTTGTAAAACTTAATGAGATTTTTTTTTTTTTAATCCTTAAGGGATTAGCTTTTACTCCTCATTTAAACAACCATTCTTCAGGCATTCTTGATCTTTTAATGTTTCTTCTTGATGTTTTTCCACTTAGAGCAGAAGTGTTTGGCTTCTCAGCTTTCATTGTCTTGCCCCTTTTTCACACTCTTCCTCATCCCTTAATTTCCTCTCATGTTCTAGATTTGTGCTTAATGTTTTTACTTTTACTCCCTCTTAAAGCATTTATCAGTATGTCTAACCCCACTTACTTTTCATGCCCTCGTCTCTGGTGATATCCTCTCTCAACAAGCTCTCCACATGAATCAAACCTATATGGTTAATTCAGGGTGTGTCGAGGGAGGGATATAGCATTGCAAATAAGCTTTTTTTTTTAATTTTTTCTACAGTATGACTGAGTGCTTAGAGCGCACAACATAGCACAGTGATTTGGTGGTAACAGACAGAAATGAGCACTGGCAAAGTAAGAATGATATTTATCAGAAAACCAGCATTTCATGCATTCTAAGTTTTATGTAGATGTATGTATCAAATTACACATATATACTTCAATACACATCAATAACCAACATCTAGATTGACATCTGTTAATGTGGGATGTGTTATTAGTAGTATATTAAATTGTAATTTTGTCCTACAACTATATTGTTCTCTTAAAGTGCATTGGAGTGGGTACAAATTGGTATATACATGTGTATATTTATGTAACATTTTCTAAATATTTGTTGGTAGTAGTAACATTTATGTATATAACATCAACAGTATATGCAGCTGTTTATAGAGAAAAAAATTTGTTGCAGACAAAATTAGACAAACAGATTCAAAAGCATATCTCTTTCTGATGTGACATGATAAACTAAATAGTAAGAAGCTATTTAAAATGTAAATGAATAACACAAAGGTGTAGTGTTTAACCATATTTTGATTTACATTTTTTGCCTTTTTTCCAGCTTGTTCTTCACTGACAATTTGGATTAATTTATTCAATTTCATGTTGGAATAAAGCAATACATTATTTCCCTGTTCAATACTGCTTCACTCTGTTTGTTATACTAACTCCCGCAGGCATTTTATGCCCTTGACATAATCACTTCATGGTTATTTTCCATGGCTCACTTCACTTCTCGCTGTGCTAAAAAGCTTTGTTTCTCTTATTTTCTTTACTTTTGCTTTGTGAGCCACATTGACCTTGGGCCACAATGTAATTAAGGCACAACTCTATAAACATCTGCACCATGTTTTATTGGTGCATGCAATCTTAAGCAAATGTCCATAAATGAAAAAGAAAAATTGAATTTCATTTAGTTAGAAATAACCACATTTTCAGTTTTCAAGTAAAACGTTCAATAGTCATTGGAACCAAAAAAAATAAAGAATTTATACACTGGGGTCAAGTCAAAAATAAATATACATTTTGATAGAAATTATGCTTGCTCATAGTCATTCATATGCAAATGCAAATGCATTCAAATAAACGCAAATTAACTTAATTGGCCTCCTCAGTTTAATATGGCTGGTATCCCTTTAGATGCAGCGAGCTAGGGACCCATGTCTGGGCATACCCCAATAACTTGTTGAGACAAAAAAACAAGGTGTGGGATCCCTCTCATGGAGATAGGGCAAAAAAGCTGAAATTGGCCCTATAGAATGTAACCTACTCAAGTGATGTAGGTTACAATGGGGCAAAAAAGTATTTAGTCAACCACCAATTGTGCAAGTTCTCCAACTTAAAAAGATGAGAGAGGTCTGTAATTTTCATCATAAGTACACTTCAACTATGAGAGACAGAATGGGGGGAAAGAATCCAGGAAATCACATTGTAGGACTTTTAATGAATTAATTGGTAAATTCCTCGGTATTAATGACACCTGTTTAAACTTGTTATCAGTATAAAAGACACCTGTCGACAACCTCAAACAGTCACACTCCAAACTCCACTTTGGCCAAGACCAAAGAGCTGTCGGAGGACACCAGAAACAAAATTGTAGACCTGCACTAGGCTGGGAATACTGAATCTGCAATAGGCAAGCAGCTTGGTGTGAAGAAATCAACTAGAAAATGGAAAACATACAAGACCACTGATAATCTCCCTCGAACTGGAGCTCCATGCAAGATCTCACCCCGTGGGGTCAAAATGATCACAAGAACGGTGAGCAAAAATCCCAGAACCACACGGGGGGACATAGTGAATGACCTGCAGAGAGCTGGGACCAAAGTAACAAAGGTTACCATCAGTAACACACTACGCTGCCAGGGACTAAAATCGTTGCATCGAATATACTCCATTGACTAAAACCCTGTTGCCTGTCACTTAGCCATTCTCTAATCCATTCAACAATATTGAAATACAAACTTAAAGATTTCAGTTTATTGATGTCAGAGGTATTGAACAGTAATCTTGGGACTGGTACATATGAATAAAGCAGAAGAAAAGGATAACAAGATGGATGCCAGCAGCCTCCATTTTGTGTCAGCTTTTGGACATCCTTCTGTGTGTTCAAATCTTATTCTGTGTCCCTGAAGCTAAAAGAAAGTCCTCCACATTCCTAACTCTGTTATCTAGTATCACCAGAACAGATAAGGTGGGCATTGTTAGTTGTTTATGACTCTCATTGTATTTCTGAAGACACAGCTGTGTCTATATACATACAAGAGGTGAAGGGGGGCTTCTCTTCAGCTTGCTAGCCCACCCAAACTGACAGACACAGACACACTGAGATTACTTGGATTTTAGATTTGAAGAATCTAACAAGGGTTATTATAAACCCACCGAGTTGATTCTAATCGCTCATTAAAATATATAATTATATCACACCTTCACTAATAAATATTTAAAGTATAATTAATCCTACATATTAATTAGAATATTGTTTTATTGTTTTATTAGTGTGATATACATTTTATTATCAAATTTATTTAATGTGCAATGATAAGAATAAGAATATAAGAATATTTACTCCAATTTGAAATTATATTAACACTTCTATATTTCAAAATATATATATTTTCGGGGGCGTGGTTAATCACGCAACGGAACTGGCAGCAAAGTGAAGGAGCTCCTGCTAGGACCGGGGATATAACATAGAAAAAACAACCCAAATCGAAAGAAAAGCAGACTACCACGACAAATTACAATGTCCACACACAGGCAAAGAAAAAAACAAGAAAAAATGATGAAATTTCTTACCCCAAGGGGAGCCAAAAGATCGCAACAGTTGCCAGAGGCCTTGCTCCAAGATGGCTCCCAGGCGGACCTCGATGAAGAGGAGATGTCTGAAGCAGACGAAACCGCCTCTGGATCATCAATCTCTGCAATGATACCTGTCGGAGATATGAAAAAAATGTTTGCTACCCTGCGTACGCAGATCAAGGATGACATACAAGCATTTACCCATCTTTTTACGGCTGAACTAAAGGAATTGGGAGACAGGACTAACAAAATAGAAATGAAAATGGACGACATGGTATCCACGCATAATATATTAACAGATCGACATGGCGACCTACAAAAAGAAGTAATATGGCTAAAAGAGAAACTCGGGGACATGGAAAACCGATCTCGAAGGAACAATCTCAGAATAAGAGGGGTTCCAGAGGAGGTACACCCATCTCGTTTACAAGAGTGGGCCCTTGTATTATTTACCGCCATGCTGCCTGAAACCACTACTGCGGAACTACTGATGGATCGGATACATAGAATACCGAAGCCCAGAAGTCTCCCGGCAGACATCCCAAGGGATGTAATACTTCGTCTACACTATTTCCATATTAAGGAGAATTTACTGAAGGCAAGCAGACAACAAGATCGACTGCCAGAGCCCTTTCAGAACATACAGATCTTCTCTGACGTCTCAGCCGCAACGTTAACCAATTAACGACAGATGACGTGCCAGGCACGTCACGGCAAATCGAGGACTTGCCGACAGGTCATGCACTAAACTGAGTAAAGAAAGCGACCAGCGGTCGCTTTCTTTACTCTAACGGTGTTGCTACAATGCCTCTAGGTAGAGGCATTGTGCAACACCCCCCAAATGTGCAGGGGCGCGCTACGATCACTCCACGGAAGAAATGGCTGCGCCCACTGCACACATGTGCTTAGAAAGCGAACGATCGTTCGCTTTCTAAGCATCTCCGGTGTTGTTAAAGTGCCTCGCCAGCGAGGCACTTAACAACACCTTCAGGCTGCCCAGAGCCGATGGTGGTCGCTCTCCTGAGCGACCCCATCGGCTCAGTAGAAGGGAACGCTGCCTGTACAGGCAGCGCTTCCCTTCTAATGGCAAGAGCATCGGAAGTGAAAGTATTTCACTTCCGATGCTCTAGGGGGAGCCAATCGATGCCGGCACAACAGATCTATGTGATCTGTGTGCAGGCATGTATGGTAAGTGCTCTGATGAGCACTTACCATACAGTCAAAGGCAATATTAGCAAATATTGCCTTTGACAAGTATTGATCTGCCTCCCTCACCTTACTAGTTATAGTAAGGGAGAGAGGTCAGATAAAGTAAAAAAAATAAAATAAAATAATAAAAAAAATATTTAATAAAATTTTAAACACCAAGGGCTTTTATAAAAGCCATTTAACCCCTTCCCTGCCATTGATCGCTGTGTACGCAGTGATCATACACAGCAGCACATTTTTTGCTGTCTGTGCATTTTTTAGGGGTTCATTTTTTTACTGTAATTCATTACAGTATAAAAAAAAAGCTCTTTTGAGAGAGATTAACCCCTTTCTTGCTGTAGATCACTGCCTAAGCAGCGATCTGACGCAAATGCAGCAATCTTGCTGCAGAAGCATTTTTAAATTTTTTTAAACTTTTTTATTACACCCGTCACGTGTTAATTATACCCGCTAGGGGACTACGTTTAACGTAAAAAAATTTTTTTTAGCTGTCTGACCGCATGTATAGCGATCAGTAACAGCTGATAAGTGACAAAGGCGGGTTGGCGTTTGCTTAGATGAGCATCACCATTCGTCTGGTTAGATCAATATTTGTAAATATTTGATCTGACCCGTGTAGATCTGCCTCCCTATCACTTGAGTTTTAGTGAGGGAGGGAGACAGAGCTGTATAATGTAAGTTTTTAATTATAATATATTTAATAGAATTGAGACCCAAAGGCTTTTATAAAAGCCGTTTCCAGTATTTAACCCCTTCCCTGCAATTGATCGCTGTGTACGCAGTGATCTTACACAGCAGCACATTTTTTGCTGTCTGTGCATTTTTTTAGGGGTTATTTTTTTTTACTTTGATTTATTACAGTATATCAAAGGCTCTTTTAAGAGCTATTAACCCCCTCCTTGCCGTATATCACTTCCTAAGCAGCACATATGGTCACTGCCTAAGCAGTGCATATGGTCACTGCCTAAGCAGCGCATATGGAGCAATCTAGTCGCAGAAGGATTTTTTTTTTGCTATCAGCATTTTTTTTTTGTCAGACTCGCTAGGGGTTTGTTATACCCACTAGGGGATTACGTGTATTCCTTTTGAAGCTGTCTGAACGCGTGTTTAGCGATCAGTAACAGCCGATCAGTGGCAAAGGTGGTTTGGTGATTTCTCAGATGAGCATCACCATTCGTCTGGTTCGTAAATATTGTTCTGACCCATATGGATCTGCCTCCCTCTCCTCACTTGAGTTTTAGTGAGGGAAAGAGACAGATCTGTATAACATAATTTTTTTTTAATTTGAGTCCCAAGGGCTTTTATAAAAGCCATACCTTTTGTATAGCGTAGTGTATTAACCCCTTCCCTGCCACTGATCACTGCACAGCAGAACATTTTTTTCTTGTCTGTGCATTTTTAGGGGTTAATTTTTTTGTACAGTACTACAAAGGCTCTTATAAGAGCTATTAACCCCTTCCTTGCTCTACATGTTCAAATTCCAAGTTTGAAAATCAAAAAGCGCACCTCTCAAATGTAGCCTTTCAACCCCTAACAAAGCTGACAAAACTATGCATGGGTGGTATCCCTGTGCTCGGGAGATGTTGCTGAACATATATTGTGGTATTGTTTGTCAGTGACACATACCAAAATATGTGAATTTGTGTCTAAAGTGCAATGTATGTGGGAAAAAATACACAATAAAATGACTACCACAAACTTTGACAAAGGCTGGTGGTAGAATTGGTGCATGGAAAGTGTTAAAATAACACCATTTAAAATAGCCTAGGGTGTCTACTTTTACAAAATATATACTTTTTGGGGTAAAATACACTGTCCTACTTAAAAAAAAGTCCCAAATGAAAGATGGGCTCAGGCTGACTACACGTCAATATTCCAAGTTGAAAATGCGCTCCTTCACAATGTGGCCCTTTAGCCCCCAAACAACCCAACAAACCTATGCATGGGTGGTATCCCTGTACTCAGGATATGTTGTTGAACACATATTGGGTTATTGTTTGGTAGTGACACATACCAAAATCTGTGAATTTATGTCTAAAATACAATATTTGTGAAAAAAAACCACACAAAAATTCCTACCACAAACTTTGACAAAGGCTGGTGGTAGAATTAGTACATGGAAAGTGTTAAAATACCACCATTTGAAATAGCGTAGGGTGTCTACTTTTAAAAAATATATGGGTTGATGGGGTAAAATACACTGGCTGGTTTCAAATATGTCCCAAATGGGACATGGGTGCAGGCGGTCTGCATGTCAAAATTTCAATTTGGAAAACCAAAAACTGCACCTACCAAATTTGGCCTTTTACCCCCCAAACAACCCAACAAACCTATGCATGGGTGGTATCCCTGTACTCAAGAGATGTTGCTGAACACTTATTGGGGTGTTATTTGGCAGTGACACATACCAAAATCTGTGAATTCATGTCTGAAGTACAAGGTTTGTGAAAAAAAAACACAAAAAAATTACTACCCTCTCCCATAACCACCCCCTCTATATTTTGTACCCAACCCCATCCTCACTCCCCCTCTACTTGTTCTGATATATCTGTATTTTATTACAACATTCTGAAAATATTCAATAAAAACTGATTGAAACATAAACCCTTCAATTTGTGAAGTGCACACAGCGCAGAGCCCCCCCCCCCCCAAATGTAGAATATGAGGAACTCCATTGTTATGTGATAGTGTTTCTCTCTCTTCTATCTTTATCCCCTTTCAAATTTATAAAGTTACATACATTCCCCTTAAGTAGTCATTTGACCAATCATTTCAGTGTGGGTATAACCCTAGTGTATCCCCTATATAATCATTTTTCCTACATAACCCTACCATTTACCCCAGTTATATGTTATAGCAAAGGTAAACATTTTTGTAATAAACTGTCAATTTAAATCAGCACATTACATTCCAGAAAAAAAAAGGAAAAGAAAAAAGAAAATCCCACACATATATGTACATTGTCACTAATTAGTGGTGCCTCAATATGGTCCAGTCTAGTCCTGTTGGGAAAAGAGTATTTCCCTCCTATTCATTTTACCACTATCCGAGGAGTCAGCTTATTTCTAGGATTATCCTCCATTTAGACATCCCTAGATATCCTATCTTCCCACCTATATCATGTTAACAGTTAATTCCAATTTGTATAGACATTTCCTTACACTTTTTCTCAGCCATATAGAGGCACCCCAAATCATAATTCCCCCTGCTTATTCCCTCCTATTAGGGTTTTCACTTTATACAGTGTATAATATCAATTTTAAAGTCCATGTCCAAAAAAAAAAAAAAAAAAGGAACATGATCCCCGTACCTACTATCCCATCCCCTCTGCCTTAGCATACACCCCCCATCCCCCCGACTCCACCAAACACAATAGAATCCCTTTTTGTAGCAAACGTATCTGAGATATGTCCCTTCCTCTCTCCACGCAGACCGATAGTCCTTGCACACCAAGGAAACAACAAAGTCAAAGCCGAAAGGCAAACAAGGCTTCTATCTTCCCTTTAGGTTGAATTCTTCCCCGGTTCTTCTTCTTGTACCGGTGCATTCTGTGCCTTCTTTCTCTTCTTTCTTTGGGACCAGGTGCTCCAAGGAATATTATTCATCTGTGGTAAAGGTGTCTCTTTCCATTCACCTTCGTCCCAGTCTGTTAATTCCAGGGTTGGAATATTTAAGGAGGCACAGAAAGCTTGCACATCTTCAAGTTTCTTTACCGTATATCTCTCTTGGTCTTTATTTACAGTTATACTAAGGGGATAACCCCATCTGAAGGGTATCTTAGCCCTTTTGAGTTGCTCTGTGAGAGGTTTCAATTGTTTATGAGCTTGAAGAGTGATCCACAAGATATCGGGTAGGATGTACATTTTTTCACTTTCAGCTGAGTGCGCCTGTTGGGCTCTAGCTTTTAACAGGATTTCTTCCTTTATTTTAAATGTTTGCAGGCAGCAGATTATATCTCTCAATGTTGTGGCTGATATGTTTCAGGGCTCTATGTGCACGTTCAATATCACTTTCCTTCACGAGACCCTTACCCTCGATCTTATTGAACAGTTCTATCGCCACACGGGGAGGTGTCCCTGACACCTCTGGCATACCTCTAATCCGGAGATTATTCCTCCGTGTTCTATTTTCAAGGTTTGACACTTATTGAGTCAGTAGGAATATGTATATTTTTTGTTCCCTCTGCTGCCTTTCCAACGTTTTTATTGCCATGTATAGGACCTGTTGGTCTTTTTCCACAGCTTGCAACCTGTTACCTTGCTGGTTCAGCTCATTCTTAATCTCAGCTGTTTCTTCCCATATTATTGCTTTAATAGCCTCTAAGTTTTGATTGACGTAATTTTTGATCTTTAACCCCTTAGTGACATGACTTTTTTGGCTTGTCCGACGCTTGGTGACATGGGCTGTTTTAACATTTCTGAGGTGTTTGTGTTTTGCTGTAATTTATTTCTGTCTCATTTAGTGTACCCGCACAAACTATATATCGTTTTTATCGTTATAAGAAGGGCTTTCTTTTGATACCATTATTTTGATAATAGCATATAATTTGATGTAAAAAAAATAATAAAATATGGCAAACAAAATTGAAAAAATTATTTTTTTATGACTTTTATTTGAAAAATCGTATACTCATGTACAAGAGACAACAAAAAAACACTGCCAAAAAGTTTCTAATATATGTCCTGAGTTCAGAAATAGCCCATGTTTTTATGTTTTTGTGCTTTTTTATTCATGTTACAGGGCCAGAACTATAAGTGGTGCAAAGCTATTTTAAAATCCTTTCTTTCAAAATTAGCGATAGTGACATTGTAACTCTGATTTCTGTACTAATTTTTGAAGCCAGAAAGTGTATTCTACCCCACAAAACCATATATTTTTTAAAACTAGACACCCTAGGGTATTTCAAATGGTAGTATTTTAACACTTTCCATGCACTAATTATACTACCAGCCTATGTCAATCTTTTGGGTAGTAATTTTTTTTCACATACATTGTACTTTGGGCATGAATTCACAGATCCTGTTATATGTCAGTGCCAAACAACACCTCAATATGTGTTCAGCAACATCTCCTGAGTACAGGGATACCACCCATGTATAGGTTGGTTAGGTTATTTGGGGGTTAAAAGACCACATTTGAGAGGTGCGCTTTTTGGTTTTCCAACTTGGATTTCTGACGTGCAGAAAACTTGCGCCCATGTCCCATTTGGGACATTTTTGAAGCCAAAAAGTGTATTCTACCCCCCAAAACCATATATTTTTGAAAACTAGACACCCTAGGGTATTTCAAATGGTAGTATTTTAACACTTTTCATGCACTAATTCTACCACCAGCCTGTGTCAATGTTATGGATAGTAATTTGTTTTTCACATTCATTGTACATCGGGCATGAATTCACAGATCCTATTATGTGTCAGTGCCAAACAACACCTTAATATGTGTTCAGCAACATCTCCTGAGTACAGGGATACCACCCATGTGTAGGTTAGTTAGATTATTTGGGGGCTAAAAGGCCACGTTTATGTGGGGTGCATTTCCAACTTGGAATTTTGACATGTAGTCAGCCTGCGCCCATGTTCCATTTGGGACACTTTTGAAGCCTGTCAAAGTATTTTACCCCATAAAACCATATATTTTGGAAAACTAGACATCCTAGGGTATTTAAAATTGTGGTATTTTAACACTTTCCAAGTGCTAATTCTACCACAACCTATGTCAAAGGGTTGGGATGTCATTTTTTCCCCACACACATTGTAGTTCAGGCAGGAATTTTCAGATTCTGGTATTTGCCACTGCCAACCAACACCTCAATATGTGTTCAGCAACATCTCCTGAGTACAGGGATACCCCCCCATGCATAGGTTTGTTGGTTTGTATTGGGTCTAAAATTCCACATTTAGGGGGTGCGCAATTCCAACCTGGAATTTTGACATGTAGTCAGCCTGCGCCCATGTTCCATTTGGAACATTTTTGAAGCCGTCCAATGAATTTTACCCCATCAAACCATATATTTTTGGAAAATAGACATCCTAAGGTATTTCAAATGGTGGTATTTTAATACTGTATAGGTACTAATTCTACCACCAGCCTTTGTAAAAGTTTGTGGTAGTACTTTTTTGGGAGTTTTTTTTCCACATGCATTGTACTTCAGGCATGAATTCACAGATTCTGGTATATGTCACTGCCAAATAACAACCCAATATGTGTTCAGCAACATCTCCCGAGTACAGGGATAGCACCCATGCATAGGTTTGTTGGTTTGTTTTTTGGCTAGAAGGCAACATTTGTGAGATGCGCATCTCAAAATTCCAACTTGGAATTTTGACATGTAGTCAACCTGCGTCCGTGTCCTTTATGGGATATATCTTTGAAGCCAGCCAATGTAATTTACCCCCACCAAACCATATATTTTTTTATCGGTAGACCCCCATCACTACTTGTGGCAAGGGCTCAGCAGCCACCGATACATCGCTAGATGATGTTTCAGAAAGCTGAATAGGGTCAAAATCGAACCCTGAGTCCGCGGCCCCAGAATCAGTGCGTAAGCAGTGATCTCGAGCAAAGAAGGGGTTAATAGCTCTTAGAAGAGCCTATCTAGTACTGTAATACATTACAGTACAAAGAAATTAATCCATAAAACAGTGCAGACAGCAAAACATACTGTTGCTGTGCAAGATTACTGCTTACACAGTGATGATTGGCAGGGAAGGGGTTAATACACAGTGAAAGACTTTCATAAAACCTGCCAATTTTATAAAATGTTATTTTATATCACTAATACTGATCTGTCTCTTTCCGTCACAAAAATGTAAGTGAGGAGAGGGAGGCAGATCAATATTTGTGAATATTGATCCGATTAATTTTGATCTGACCAGGGCGAATGGTGAGCTAAATTGAGAAATCACCAAACCGCCTTTGCCACTAATTCGCTGTTACTGATCGCTATGCGCTCAGGCAGCTTAAAAAAAAATCTCAAATATTTTTACTTTACATGTAATCCCCTAGCGGGTATGTGTAAAAAAAATAAATAAAATAAAAATATGCAGACAGATAAAAATTTCTTTGGCGTCAATATCATTGCGTAAGCAGTGATCGACGGCAAATAAGGGGTTAATAACTCTTAGAAGAGCCTTTTTAGTACTGTAATAAATTACAGTACAAAAAAAATTAACCCCTAAAAAATGTACAAACAGCAAAAAAAAAATGCGCAGATGTGCACGATCACTGCTTATGCAAGATCAGTGGCAGGGAAGGGGTTAAACGCAGGGAATTGCTTTAATTAAAAAAAAATTTAATGTTTTATTATTTGTGTGTTGTGTATTTATTGTTTTTTTTTACTTTTTCTTACTTTTAGAACTTTGATCTGTCTCTCTTCCTCACTAATAAAATGGGAGGAGAGGGAGGCAGATCATAACTGGTCAGATCAATATAGAGTTAATATTGATCTGACCAGTCAGTGGGGATGTTCAGGAGAGCATCCCACTGCCTGTCAGTGTGCCTGTCAGTCACTGATTGCCTCTGTGAAGAGGAAATCGTGTGACAGCCAGAGAGCACAGGAAGCAGGTACTTCCTGCCTCCTGTGCTCTTGCCCTTAGAAGGGCAGCGCCATCTTGGTCACCCAGTGACCAAGATCGTGCATTTTTTTTTTGTGTTTCTGATTGCCTCGACTTGCGAGGCAATCAGGAACACTTTCTGAGCATAGGAAGCGAAAAATTCTCTCCGGAGCGATCGAAATGCCGACGGGCATTTTTTTTTTGTATTGTACGATGCTTCCATACGGAAGCATCGTTACAATACCCTTAGAACACTGAAAGCGGAAAAACTCCGCTTTCAGTGCTCGTTTTGACACAGGACGGACTAGGTCCGTCCTGTGTGCCGAGGCGTTAGTGACACAGGACGGACCTAGTCCGTCCTGTGTCGCCAAGGGGTTAAGGTAAAATTTGCAAAGTCCTCTTTAGTCAACAAATCCTTATTCTGCTGTATGAAAATCTCTGGAGTAGAGAGTGAAGTAAAAGATTAATTTTCTGTGACTTTACTTGATTCGGCTTCCGGGTCTTCCATCGCCCTTTCATGATTCGGAAATGGCGTTCTCGGCAAGTCACTTTCTTATTAGAAAACCCGGTTTCTATGGCTGCTTAAACTGCATAGTCTGTAAATCAACCACCCACCAAAAATATATGATTACCGAATTCCGTTCCTTTATAATTGGTCAGAAATATGAGATAATAAATTTTATTATCTGTTCAACAGCTAATGTGGTTTATCTTATAGAATGCTCATGTGGTCTACAGTATATAGGCCGAACAACAAGACAACTAAAAAAGAGAATCGAGGAACATGCAAGGAATATAAGGAATGGACTAACAACCCATAGTCTTTCAAAACACTTTCTCGATATTCACCAAAAAAACCCAAAGGGATTAAAGTTCTGCGCAATAGAAAAAGTAGAAAAACACTGGCGAGGAGGTGATTATATTAAAAACATTGGTAAAAAGGAAATGAAATGGGTTTTTAATCTGGCCACTTTAAAACCAAAAGGACTGAATGCAGATTTCGACCTGTATAATTTTATTTACCATATTTTTTGCTCCATCAGACGCATTTTTTTCCTCCTAAAAAGTGAGGGGAAATGTCTGTGCATCTTATGGAGTGAATGTAGTTAAATACTTACCTCCATGCTGCTCTCCGGTCGTTTCCACCGTGCAGTCATACCTCCTGCACGAAGGAAGGATGCTCCGGTCGCTTTCTTTTTTTTTTTTACTTTATTGAAGTCGCCCGACTTCAATAAAATGTAAAAAAAAGCGACCAGAGCTTCCTTCCTCCGTGCAGGAGGTTAGACTGCACCGAGGAAACAACGGAGAGCAAGCAATAAGCAGGTAAGTACTAGGGAAGGGGGGGAGGAGGGTGGCACAAAACGAGCCAATCTGGGCACATTGAGTGGCTAAATCCTGGCATATAGGGGCTAACTCCTGGCATACTGAGTGGCTAAATCCTGGCATATTGAGGGGGAAAATCCTGGCATATAGTGGCTAAATCCTGGCATATTGAGGGGCAAAATCCTGGGATATTGAGTGGCAAAATCCTGGCATAATAAATGGTTAAATCCTGGCATATTGAGTGGCTAAATCCTGGTATATTGAGTGGCAAAATCCTGGCATTTTGAGGGGCAAAATCCTGGCATACTGAGTGGCTTAATTCTGGCATACTGAGTGGCTAAATTCTGGCATATTGAGTGGCAGAATCCTGGCATAATGAGTGGTTTTCTTCTTTTCCTCCTCTAAAAACTAGGTGCATCTTATGGTCAGGTGCGTCTTATGGAGCGAAAAATACGGTAATTGTATGAAGTACTTTTCCAAAAACTATTTACACTACAGGTTAAATATGTGTATCTGGAAAAAAAATAAAAAAAATAAAAACATTTTTTAAATTCTGCAAGTTATTTGCATATATATGCATTTTTCCACACTAATATGTATATTTTTATATGCATACATATTTTTGCCCTTTTCTTTTAAATATACTTCCTTATTTTTTATATAATTAAAAGAATATAGTGTACTCTTATCTATTAAAATATACAGTGTTTCTGGTTTTTTATCACGTTAATACTCAATTCCAATTATACATATACCGTATTTGCTCGATTATAAGACGACCCTGATTATAAGACGACCCCCCAAAATTTGTATATTCCTTTAGGAAAAAACTAAAATCCTGAATATAAGACTACCCTATAGGTAAAAAAATTTCACTTGTATATATGGAAATTGCTTTTTAATATTTAATAAAAAATGTATATTATACAAATGCATTTCTTGTTTTTATTTCCTTTTATATTTTCCTTCAGCTGTCTCTCTCCCCCCCAGCGTTGTCTCTCTCTCCCCCCAAACTTCTCTCTTTCTCTCCACCTCCCTCATCTCTTCCCCCCTCCCCTTGTCTATCTCTATACCCCCCCTTGTCTCTATCTATCCCCACTCCCCTTTTCTCTCTTCCCCCTCCCTCCCTCCCCTTGTCTGTCTGTGTCTCCCCTCCCCTTGTCTGTCTGTGTCCCCCCCCCCCCTCCCCTTGTCTGTGTCTCCTCCCCCTTCCCCCTCACCTGGTTTCGTTCCCTGGTGGCTAGTGGGGGCAGCCGGGGGATGTCTGCACGATACGTGCAAACATCCTCTATGCTGCCCGACATGGCAGTCTATTATGATGGAATGTCTGCGTGATGAGCACAGGTTCCCCCTGCTGCCGCCCGGCACAACCTGCAGCTCTGCTGGGGACCTGGATCCATGTCTTATAGTCTGACCTCAATTTGAGGTCAGATTATAAGACAACCTTGAATGTAAGACGAGGGATATTTTTCAGAGCATTTGCTCTGAAAAAAACCTTGTCTTATATTCGAGCAAATACGGTATTTGGCGTGTAGAATCCAAAGTGCATAGTGTTTGTGATAAAACACTTGTTTCTTTCTTTTTCTTAATCGTTGGTGATATACACGAGCTGTGAAGATCACAAAATAAAATGAAAGAAAATCTCAAAGCTGTGAAATCTCGAGCTGTGAAGATCACGCACAAAATGAAAGTAAATGAAAATATCAAAGCCGAATTCCCGCGAGACGATGACGTATGCGGAAGTGACTCACATACACTGAAATTGAAACCAACGATAAAAGTGCCATCCTGAAGCAGGGAGTCCAGACTCCAAGTTGAAGCCCACGAAGGGCGAAACGCGTTGCGGACTAGACTCACCCTGCTATTCTCCACTGGAATTATATTGTATCTTGTTTTTAAAGTATTTTACCTGTATATATCTGCTGGAAGGACACTTTTTGTGGTTGTGTGTCGCCCACTTCGCTTGCTAAAGAAAGCCTCCATGTAAGCAGATATTTTATCTATTAAATGTACCTACTTTTCACTTGCTAATTGGATGCCTGTCATTTTGTTTTTGAGCCCATGCAAATAGAGGATGGCCAACATCAGGATTCTACTGACAACAACATTGATTTGAAGTGCAATTATTTCTCTGCAAGTCTGTGAGTGCATTCCCTCAAGGGGGATAAGGATTCCTCCTGATTTCTAAAAATATATTATTTCACTATTGTCACCCAAAAAGGTGTTGAATATTATTGTCAGGCGAGGATCTCTTACCGGATGGAGGAGTCCAGCTGCAGGAGATAGTCCGCACACACGTGCAATTTGAAACACCCACTTACTCACTGAAGATGGGGACAGTGAGCTGATGGGTGAGTGAGTGCACGAAGGCAACCTGAGGTACACAGGGATGAGGCAGGAGGCATGGTCAGGCAGAGCAGAGGTCAGGGTCAGCTGCAAACTCGTAGTTGGTATCCAAGCAGGGGTCAAAAACACAGGTAATCAGAATAGCAGAGGATAAGGCACAGTAGCAAGGAGTACTTGAGTACTGGCAGCTTCATTACTCAGAAAGCAATGATGGTTTTGCAGAGAGGGTTTATATAGGGTGTGTTCTACTTAAATTAGTGGAAGATTCAGCACAGGTTATCCTGTTGCCATGGAGTTCGAGTGACTCTTTGTGAGGTCATGCCCCCTTGATGACCATGCACCAATAGGAGGAGAAGGGGGTGTGGTCCTATCTTCCCACTATGGTGTCTGGAATGATTGTTTTGTTAAGCCCATATGGGAGTGTCTGGAGTTTGATAGGGCTGTGACTGAGAGTTGCCATCTTGGAGGAGGCAAGTGGTGGAGATTGCATCCACCATCTTGGTTGGGGCATGTGTTGTATCCACCATTGTGGTTGCTGTTTGAGGCATGATTGCACCAGACAGGGACCTCGATCCAGGTAGGCATGACAGATCCCCCCCACCGCAAGGTACATACTCCGTGGCCGACTCAGGTGGTGACAGTGAAAAGAGCACACAACGGCCTGTGTAGATTGGAGGCTGGTTCCCAAGACCGTTCTTCAGGCCCATAGCCCTTCCAATGCAATAAATACTTGAGTTGGCCACGACTGTAATGGGAATCAACAATGTACTGTCCCTCGTATTCTTCAGTGTCGTGCAACAAGACCGGAGGAGGAGGAGGAGCCGATGTACCGGCAGTGGAAGGAGTTGGGGACCACATCTTTGGCAGGGAGACATGGAAAACAGGGTGGATCCTGTACTGAGGAGGAAGAGCAAGTTCCATGGTCACTGGGTTAACTATGCGTACTATGGGAAAAGGACCAATGTATTGCGGTCCCAACTTTCGTGTAGGACAGGACAACATTTTGAATTGGCTGTAGATAACCACACCTTGTCCCCTATTTATGGGGAGTCCATGTAAGCGAAAGATGTGCTGTATAAATAACCTTGCAGTTTCGTTGGCTGTGAGTAGTTTAGGACAGGGTATGAAGGGGGACATTTTGGTGTAGCGGTCCACCACCACCATGATAGTCGTTTGTTGTTTGGAGGGAAGCAGATCGACTATGAAATCCATTGATAGATCCACCCATGGATGTGAAGGTATCGATAATGGACGTAGTAGGCCGGATGGTTTGTTCCGAGGTGTCTTGGATTGGGCACAGGTAGTGCATGAACGGACATAATCGCTCAGGTCTTTGTTCATAGATGGCCACCAAAATGTTCTTTTGAGGAGATCAAGGTTCTTTTTGTTTCCTCCATGACCGGCCAATGGGGTGTCATGATGATATTGAAGTACCTGTTGTCAAACAGTAAGGGGTACATAGATGTTGTTTAGGCAAAAATGCAGACCATCACGTGCACTTGGTGTCTTTGTGATGGGAGATGTCTCCTCGCCCGTTTCTTGTTTGAGAAAGTCCCAGAATGAGGTGGTTAAAGCAATGAAACATCATGGAGAGAGAACTGGAGATGCTGAAGGAGACACTTTGGTTACATCTTCATAGATTCTGGAGAGGGCGTCCGCTTTCCCATTTTTTGCTCCAGGTCTATAAGTTATAATTAGGTTAAAATGACAAAAGAACAGAGACTATCTTGCGAGGCAGGGACATAATCATTTAGCGGAGCGTAGATATTCTAAGTTTTAGTGATCAGTGAATATTAGGGTGGGGTGTTTTGCACCTTCTAGGAGATGTCTTCATTCTTCCAAGGCTTTTCTGATCGCCAAAAGTTCTTTTTTTGCGATGCTGTAGTTTTGTTCGGATGTGGTGAGTTTCTTGGAGTGGTATGCCACAGGATGCAATAGATGTTTTTCTCCTCTCCTTTGGGAAAGGATGGCGCCTGTGGCAGAATCAGAGGCATCTACTTCCAGGACATACTGTTCGTTGGAGTCTGGAAGCATAAGGATGGGAGCTGTAGTAAACACGTTCTTTAGTGTATCAGAAGCAAGTTGGGCTTGAGAAAACCACCGGAATATTTGTGTTGGTCTAGTGAGTTCAGTTAAAAAGGCCGTACGACAGAAGAGAAGTTCCTAATGAATTTTCTATAGAAATGAGAGAATCCAATAAATCGCTTCACATCTTTTCTACAGGTGGGTTGTGGCCAAGTCAGGATGGTAGACACCTTACGATGATCCACGGAGATACTGTGTGGGCTGATGACATAGCCTAGGAATTCGATGGAGTCTGCATGGAACACACATTTTTCCAGCTTAGCATAAAGGCGATGTTGTCGCAATCGACTTAGTACTTGGGTTACATGTAGTATGTGTTCTTTAATTGAGGGGGAGAAGATGAGGATATCATCCAGGTATACTACCACGAAATGATCCAGGTAGTCGCAGAAAACATCATTCAGAAATGCCTGGAAGGTAGCAGGTGCATTGCAGAGACCGAACGGCATCACGGTATATTCGAAATGCCCGTACCTGGATCTGAACGCCGTCTTCCACACATCTCCTTCTCTAATCCTGACTAGGTTATAGGTCCCTCTTAGATCGATTTTGGTGAAAACATTTGCTGTACACATACTATCAAGTAAACCAGGAATCAGAGGCAGCGGGTATCTATTCTTTATGGTAATCTGATTAAATTCTGTATAATCAATGCGGGACGAAGGACACAATCCTTCTTCTCTACAAAAAATATATCAGCTCCTGCCGAGGAGGTGGATGGACGAATAAAACCTTTAAGCAAGTTGTCTTCAATATATTCCTTTAAGACAGTTAGTTTGGGCTCTGAAAGTGGGTATATCTGTCCGAACGGGATGTGAGCATCTGGGAGCAAATCAATAGGACAATTGAAAGAACGGTGAGGTGGTAGGGTGTCTTCTCCTTTTTTCTCAAAGACGTCCTTATATGATGAATATTCGTGAGGTAGAACAGTGGTGTCTAAATTGGTGTATTCATATGCAGGTGTTGGAGTTTCTCAACAGAGGAATGAATACTGTTTGGGGTCCTGCAATGAGAGGAGCAGTAGGGGGAATTTAACGTCAATGACCCTGACTCCCAATCGATGAAGGGGTTGTGTTTTCTGAGCCAGGGGATACCCAGAATGGCAGGAAAGTGAGGTGATTCCACAATGTCAAAGCAGAGGTGTTCTTTATGTACAGTTCCAAAAGATATGAGGAGGGGAATCGTCTCATGTGCAATAGGACCAGATTTTAAGGGACTGCCATCTATTAATTGTATATGCAGTTGGCTGCATTTTTTCTTCATGGGGATGTTATGTTGTCTCACCACCTGTTGATTCAGAAAACAGCCACTGGCTCCTGAGTCTAACATGGCGTGTACGGTGATTTGGTGTTTATCCCACTGTAGGAGGAAAGATATCGTAAGATAAGGTTGGATATTGGCAGTAACAGGTAAGCCAGAGAGCATAGGATTGGGATGCTTACCCACAGAAGGCTTGGGCTTGATTCTGCAATCTTTGAGGACATGACCTGGTTTCCCACAATATAGGCAAAGGTTATGAAGCCTGCAATGTAGACATTCCTCTTTGGTCAGTGACCCTCGAGCCATACCTATTTGCATAGGCTCCTCTTGAGACGAAGAAGGAGAGGGGGGTGAAATTGGAACAGATGGAGAAGGAGTATACATTGGGGAACGGCGTTGAGGAGCGCTGTGTTACAATGTTTTCTCCTGTCGCCGTTCTCTGAAGCGTTGGTCCAGTTGGATCACTAGGGCTTCAAGCGACCTTAGTGTTTCTGTATGTGCAAGCTCATCCTTAAGAGCCTTGTTAAGTCCCCATCTGAATTGCTCAATCAAAGCTGTTTCATTATAGCCTGTTTCAAGAGCCAGGCTTCTGAATTCAGTGATATAGTCCTCGACGGGTCTTTTACCATGTTTCAGATGTCTGAGGGAGACTTGAGAGGTGGCAGTTTTGTAAGGATCATCATACATAGCTTCAAAAGCCCAGGAAATTGATTGCCAAGATTCGAGGATAGGGCTATGGGTTCATATCAGGTGATGAGCCCAAGTTTGCGGTTCACCTGTTAATAGCGAGATGACTGTATGTATACGAATGTAGTCTGTAGAGGATGTTCTAGGTCATAGTGAAAAAAGCACCTGACAGGCCATAAATCTTTGGTACTGCACACGATCGCCTGCAAATTTTTCAGGTAGTGGGATTTAAGGTTCATGCGCAAAGACTGCTCCCTCGGGTTGTTGTGGAGGGTTGACATGAGGGGCATCTATGGCGTTCATGAGCTGCAGTGTTTGGACTTGATCTCTTAGCTGATTTTGATTAGCTTGTATATCCAACACTGTCTGGTTGAGATTGGTGAGCTGCTGTGTGAAGGCCGTATGGCGTTAGCCAATCCTGCGGACTCCATGAAGATGGCTTCCTGATTTTGTCAGGTGAGGATCTCTTACCGCATGGAGGAGTCCAGCTGCAGGAGATAGTCCGCACACACGTGCAATTTGAAACACCCACTTACTCACTGAAGATGGGGCCAGTGAGCTGATGGGTGAGTGAGTGCATGATGGCAACCAAAAATAATCCAAAAGTTGGTATACAGCGATGAGGCAGGAGGCTTGGTCAGGAGGAGCAAAGGTCAGGGTCAGCAGCAAACTCATAGTCGGTATCCAAGCAGGGGTCAAAAACACAGGTAATCAGAATAGCAGAGGATAAGGCACAGTAGCAAGGAGGACTTGAGTACTGGCAGCTTCATTAATCAAGAAGCAATGATGGTTTTGCAGAGAGGGTTTATATAGGGTGTGTTCTACTTAAATTAGTGGGAGATTCAGCACAGGTTATCCTGTTGCCATGGAGTTGGAGTGACTCTTTGTGAGGCCACGCCCCCTTGATGACCATGCACCAATTGAAGGAGAAGGGGGTGTGGTCCTGTCTTCCCACTGTGGTGTCTGGAATGATTGTTTTGTTAAGCCCATATGGGAGTGTCTGGAGTTTGATAGGGCTATGACTGAGAGTTGCCATCTTGGAGGAGGCAGGTGGTGGAGATTGCGTCCACCATCTTGGTTGAGATGTTTATTGTATCCACCATTTTGGATGTTGTTTGGGGCATGATTGCGACAGACAGAGACCCCTGATCCAGGTAGGCATGACAATTATCTTTCCACAGTTTGCTTTAAGCGCACTTTATGTCTTTTTGATTTGTATATAAGGTAAATATTGAAACAACCATGGCAGCATTGACATATGGGACATACCCAAACAATTACCATTGGAGGGAAAGACAGCATGGCCAGAAATAAATGAATGTGTAGTCACACTGCTGAGCAAGCTGTAAGGATTCCCTGCCTAAAGAAGGCTAACTCAAAAACCCAGGACAGAAAGTTACAGATCTCATGAAGGAGAGAAGTATATTATCAGATAAACACAATCTATTCAATTGTACTGCATAAGGAGAGGCAATTGCCTATAACCTAACTCAAACCTCATGATATTCATGGTCCCAGGCAGTAGCCAAGGTGAAGAAAAAGCTGCCTGGCTTTTCCTGGAGGAACTACGGAGAGAATCAAAAATCTGCCAGACCTGTAAAACAAAACTAAGCTTGTGAAAGTAATGCATAAGTTGTCATAGTGATAAAATATTCAAGAAAATGTAAACTACATGAATAGAGTTGAGCAAACCTGAACCGCACAGTTCGGGTTGGTACCAAACATTACAGTTTTTGGACCCCAGACCCGAACACGGACATTTCACTGTATGTTCGGGTTGGAGTTTGGGGTTCGGCGATTTAATGGCGCGTTTTGAAAGGCTGCAGGGCAGCCAATCATCAAGCGTTTGACTCGTTTGCCCTTAGAAGCCATCACAGCCATGCCTACTAAAGTCATGGCTGTGATTGGCCAGTGCAGCATGTGACCCAGCCTCTATATATATGCTGGAGTCAACGCACATCACATGAGCTATTCTTAGTGTAGGGAGAGGATGCTGCAGCTGTGCGGGACAGATTAGTAAAGAATTCTGGTGTTGAATCTGCAAACTACAGCAATTATTCAAACTACAGCGATTATTTTAGTGGGTGCTTTACTACATTTTTGTACTCTGCCCTAAGCCCAGTGCCACAGAGAGTGCAGTGCACTTGCAACTGCATGTGTGCCAGGCACATGGCTTTCATCCTGTTCTGGTAGCTCAGTGGGCAACATCTAGGCATTTTTAAATACTGCAATTTTTTGGGTGCTAAATAGTACATTTGCGTCCTGCACTTCAAATCTGAGAGTCAAATAGAACCGTCAAATACTGTGCTTACAGCGCACTTTGAAAAATTCTAATTGTTTTGGGTGCTAAATAGTAGATTTTCAGCCTGCACTTCATATCTGAGAGTCAAATAGAACCGTCAAATACAGTGCTTACAGCGCACTTTGAAAAATTCTAATTGTTTTGGGTGTTAAATAGTACATTTGCTTCTTGCGGTGCACTTCATATCTGAGAGTCAAATAGAACCGTCAAATACTGTGCTTACAGCGCACTTTGAAAGCCGTGGTGCTACTGGTGTTGGTGGAGCTCCTGTTGCAAGGAGAGGACGTGGTCGATCTGTGCCAGCTACATGCACAAGTGAAACACTTTCCTCAGGTGCCAGTACGTGACATAACCTTCAGCGTTATTTGGTAGAGCCGAATGCCGCTCTTAGAATGGTGAGGCCAGAACAAGTACAGGCGATAGTAGATTGGGTGGCTGACAGTGCCTCCAGTTCCTTGACATTGTCTCCCACCAGGTCCCCTGCTGAAAGGGCAGAGTTGGCACCTGCAGCCCATGGCCATCTGTCTTTCACCTCACCCCCTTACAAATCAGCCAAGCAGTATGAGCCATAAGTCATGCAGCAGTCTCTTATGATTTTTGATGACTCTGCTGGCGGGGTTTCCGTGGGCCATCCACCTAGCCTTGCCCAAGAAGTGGAAGAGATTGAGTGCACTGATGCACAACCACTTATGTGTCAGGATGTGGACATGCGAGGACCACCGCAGCATGTCTCTGATGATGACGAAACACAGGTGCCAACTGCTGTGGCTTTTGGCAGTGTGCAGACCGGTCATGCGAGGGACGTGTCCAGTTGGGAGGAAGAGGCGGTGGTCGCACAGAGGCACCAGCACAGCATAAGAGGGAGCAGGGTGCAAAAGCGGAGCGGCCGTCCCCTAGACAGTATGCCTGCTACTGCCCACCGCACCAAGGGACCGAGCACACCAAGGCCAGCTCCAAGGAGTTCCCTGGCGTGGCAGTTCTTCAGACAACGTGCTGACAACAAGACACGAGTGGTTTGCAAGCTGTGCAATCAGAACCTGAAGCGAGGCATAAACGTGCTAAACCTGAGCACAACCTGCATGACCAGGCATCTACATGCAAAGCACGATCTGCAGTGGAGTAAGCACCTCAAAAACCAAGAAAGGTCTCAGGCGCCTCCTGCTTTCTCTTTTGCTGTTGTCTCGGACTCTTCCTCCACCTCTGGAGTCACACCTGCCACCCCACAAACAGAGGATGTGGCAGCAACACCACCACGTCCGCCACCATCCCTAACCATCCCTAAGCATCTCCACACTGTCCCATGGAAGCGTTCAGATACGTGGACCAGTAAGCACGGGCAGGGAAGCTATATCTCCCGAACTGCACACTGGGCAAATGTAGTGGTGGCTGGGCCTGAGGCAGATAGCAGTTTGGCGCATGTCCTTCCGCCACCGAGGATTGCAGGGCATTTATCTTTGCCTCCTGTTGCCTCCTCCTCCTACTCAGCTTCTTCCTTCTCCTCTACCACCTACTCTACCACCTCCTCATCCGGTCAATGTAACACCTTCACCACCAACTTCAGCACAGCCAGGGGGAAACGACAGCAGGCTCTTTTAAAACTCATGTTTGGGGGAAAAACCCCACAGCGCGCAGGAGCTGTGGACGGGCATGGAACAACAGACCGATGAGTGGTTGTTGCTACTCAGCCTCAAGCCCGGCCTGGTGGTGGTCCACTCTGAGTAACGGCACCACTTCACCACCAATGAGTGGGCCTCCATGCGAGACCTGTGTGCCATTTTGCACTGTTTTGAGTACTCCACCAACATGGCCAGTGCTGATGACTCCGTTCTCAGCCTTACTATCCCACTTCTATGTCTCCTTGAAAAAATGCTTCAGCGTTAATGGAAGAGGATGTGGCACAGGAGGAAGAGGAGGAGGAAGAAGAGGTGTAATTTCCACGGTTATCAGGCCAGTCATTCACAAGTGGCTTGGAGGGTGGGTTCCTGCACCAGCATAGGCCAGGTACACAATTGTCCAGCCAGGGCACAGTTCTGGAGGAGGAGGAGGAGGAGGAGTGGGAACCGTGTTCACAGCAGGGTGGCACCCAACGCAGCTCGTGGGCATCACTGGAGCATGGCTGGGGGGAGGACACAGATGATACACCTCCCACAGAGGACAGCTTGTCCTTGCCTCTCGGCAGCTTGGCACACATGAGCGACTACATGCTGCAGTGCCTGCACACCGACTGCCAAGCTGGTCACATTCTAACTTGTGCTGATTACTGGGTGGCCACCCTGCTGGATCCCCGTTACAAGGACAAAGTGCCGTCCTTAATTCCCTCACTGGAGCGTGATCGGAAGATGCGCGACTACTAGCGCACGCTGGTAGACGCGCTGCTGAAGGCATTGCCAACTGACACCGGGGGCTCAATGGAAGCACAATGCCAAGGCAGAGGAGGAGAAAGAGGTCGCCAACACAACTGGGGCACCGCCAGCACCTCAGAAGGCAGGGTTAGCATGGCTAAAATGTGGAAAAGCTTTGTCAGCACGCCACAAAAACCAGCACCACCATCTGATATGCAACGTCTTAGCAGGAGGCAGTATTTCAGCAACATGGTGGAACAGTTCATGTGCACAGGACTACACGTACTGACTGATGGGTCTGCCCCATTCAACTTCTGGGTGTCCAAATTTGGCACATGGCCTGAGCTTGCCCTTTATGCCTTGGAGGTGCTGGCCTGCCCTTCAGCCAGTGTATTGTCTGAACGTGTGTTTAGCACGGCAGGGGGCGTTATCACAGACAAGCGCAGCAGCCTGTCCACAGCCAATGTGGACAAGCTCACGTTTATTAAAATGAACCAGGCATGGATCCCACCAGACTTGTCTGTACCTTGTGCAAAATCGACATTTATACCGGCCTCACCCAGCCATTGTTATACTCAAGTGCACTTATTCTTTGTTTTCTTTTTTTATATGTCCCAATATGTTGGGGGCTACCCCAATAAAAAAAAAAAAAGGAGGCTACCTTTTTTAGTGGCATTTTAGTGCCCAAAAGTTCGGGTCCCCTTTGACTTCAATGGGGTTCGGGGTCAAGTTCGGGGTCAGGTTCGAGCCCGAACCCGGACTTTTTTCCGAAGTTCGGCCGAAGCCACCGAACCCGAACATCCAGGTGTCCGCTCAATTCTATACATGAATCTTCTGATTGGAAATCAAACATATGGTCTTAAAACAAATACCCACTATAGGAGAATAATCCTTAAAGAACACTAGGCTAAGTATACTTGCCACAGCCACTGGTATGTTTGTAGAATCATGTCCATCTCCACTATAAGCAGATAAAAACAGGAAGGTAATTCTAGAAGTACAATAGTGGGATGTAGAAATAAGTATAATGAAAATCAAAAGGATAGAAAAAAAACCTCTATGGACTTAGATAAGAAATTAATGTTTGCAGGGCTAAAAGCTTTGTATCAAATCACCACTGTATAAGCAGAAGTGACCCTTCACAATAATTAACATATGTTGCCAGAGTTCAGACAGCTAAGTCCTGGATATCAAAAATAATTCCAAGAAGACCACCATCAAAGATTGATTGAGACTAGGATGCATTATAAAAACTATTACTATTACACTTCATTGATTAACAGGCAAAACTGTGATGGAATAATTAGTCACAGGTCTCCTAGAAGGCTACCCCAATAAAAAAAAAAAAAGGAGGCTACCTCCTCCTCTTCCACCGCCGCTTCCACCTACACCGCCAAGGTCACGCCTCCTCAAACGATGGGTCACTTAGTATAAACTATGTGTCACGAATGCACCCTACTCCAAGAGTGCATGTGACTGGGTTATGATGTGCTAACACTGCCACCACCAAGACAATTTATAAATGGGGTGCCTTGGTCCCCCAAGCAAATTAGACTTAACCCACAAAATATGCTTTAACACAATATTTATGCGATTGGTCTAATCAGGTAACGTCAGTCTCTATACCAGACAAAGGCAGAACTTAATAAATGAATATTAATTTTGAACAAAATAAGTCACAGTGCATACAAAAAATAAAACAGATGACAAATTATTTACACCAAAACAGATAAAAAAATATATATATATTCACAAAATGAGGCATGATTAATAATCTGGGAGTTATTATTAATGCATGTTTGGGAGATGACTTTTGCAGGACAAGACTTCTAACTGGTTAGGGCCACTTAGCATATCAAAAGAACCTACTATCTATGACTGGATACAGATATATATCTGTATAGACTTCCTGGCAACTAACTCACTGTAACATTTCACACCTTGTAACATCAGTTCCAGCTTAAAAGGAACCACTCAAGTTGTAAAGCTTTTCAGATCACAAAGGTCATACCATCTCTACCGGATAGTAGATGCAGGTATGCACTACATCAATTGTTGTGACACTATGTACACAATAGCAGAGGCTTGTGAAGTCCTTTTCTCCATGCATCAGGAGTTGAGCTCAGTTTGAACAATGACAGAGATTACCCTGCACTCCAACCCTCTCTCAAATGGATAATTCTGTTGATCCTCCTGGCAGCCATGCTTTAGATTTTAATTTATGTTCTTCCAAAGCTAAAATCAAAGATTCCATCTAGTGCTATTTTATGGTTCCGCTGTATTTTTAATTTGCATGTATTTTATGTTATTTTAAGTTATTTCCCTATTGTGATAAGGTGAATGGGGTGGTTTGTGAGGGAGTGTATATTTCCAATAAAGTGCTCAGAGAGGCATATAATATTTAACCCCAGGGGGAGTATGTGTTATATTTGTGTGTATATGACTTAAACTACTATTTAGTTATGGGTCCCTGGGGTGGAGCATTTGGAGAGCAGGATGGGCCAGTGCTCCACTCCTCTTTTTATTCTTGGGAGACATAGGTCCATGTCAGGGTTTTGGACTGTCTCCAAATACACTGCTCAGCTGCAGGTAATCAGCTGCAGCAGTAGGTATAAACCCCTCCCTGCTTGGCAGGTAAAGGGGAGATTTTGTTTGTTTCTCTTTTGAAGGGCTAAAAAACAACAGGCTGCCTGAGAACCAGAGTGCAGAAGGCTGACAAGGCACTAGGTTGGTGAAACCTGTATTGTTTTCTTATAGTTTAACCCTTGACAGATAGGGAAGTTTATGTTACCAAGTGCTCAGACGAGCTAGGTTTTTGTTTACAAAGGTTTATGTTATATTATGGTTACTTTCATTTTCTGTTGTACTCGGGGTGAAGCACAAAAATATCTGGATTTAAGACAATTCAAATGACTGCACATGTTTTCGCCCAAGATGACCGTGCTAACTAAGAACAAGGATCATACTATCCACATTTGTTTGCAGGGCACTTGTCCTACTCTTACCCCCATTGTACTTCCTTTTGCAGCCCTCTAGCCCTTTCCAGGACTTTTTTAGTGGCATTTTAGTGCCCAAAAGTTCGGGTCCCCTTTGACTTCAATGGGGTTCGGGGTCAAGTTCAGGGTCAGGTTCGAGCCCGAACCCGGACTTTTTTCCGAAGTTCGGCCGAAGCCACCGAACCCGAACATCCAGGTGTCCGCTCAATTCTATACATGAATCTTCTGATTGGAAATCAAACATATGGTCTTAAAACAAATACCCACTATAGGAGAATAATCCTTAAAGAACACTAGGCTAAGTATACTTGCCACAGCCACTGGTATGTTTGTAGAATCATGTCCATCTCCACTATAAGCAGATAAAAACAGGAAGGTAATTCTAGAAGTACAATAGTGGGATGTAGAAATAAGTATAATGAAAATCAAAAGGATAGAAAAAAAACCTCTATGGACTTAGATAAGAAATTAATGTTTGCAGGGCTAAAAGCTTTGTATCAAATCACCACTGTATAAGCAGAAGTGACCCTTCACAATAATTAACATATGTTGCCAGAGTTCAGACAGCTAAGTCCTGGATATCAAAAATAATTCCAAGAAGACCACCATCAAAGATTGATTGAGACCAGGATGCATTATAAAAACTATTACTATTACACTTCATTGATTAACAGGCAAAACTGTGATGGAATAATTAGTCACAGGTCTCCTAGAAGGAGTTCAACACTTGAAGGAGTGCAGCACTGTATTTAGCGCGAGGCAAACAAGGCAAGTGTCTAGGGTGGCACTTGCCATGTCTGCCTCTGGGGGGGCGGCACAAAAAAAAGGTGCACCTTTAAGAAAAATACAAATTCGCTTGCCGTCAGGGATGGTGGCTGGACCACCGCTGTGCCTGCAAGCAGGCAACATGGGGAGCAGAAAATAAATACTTGACTGAACTAGAACAAACCATGAAAAAGGACCGCTAAATGAAAAATATCTGGCAAATTTAGACAGACAATCTCTGTATGAAGTATACAGTGTATACTTCATACAGAGATTGTCTGTCTAAATTTGCCAGATATTTTTCATCATGACAATGGATGCAGATATTCTATACTTGGAGCAACCTGTAAAATACCAATGAGAAGACTATAAAATAGTTATAGTGAAAAGATGATGACACTTCCAGCACTCAGGTGCCTCTCAGTTGACACTTATCTGACTGCATATTCCCTAACATGGAGGTCTCATTGTCCATAGGATTTGATTAAAGTAGTAAGGTATTCTTACTTTACATATCATTCCTTTTCAGGAAAAATTAGTTTCCTATCCGGAAGTTAGCCTAATTTTTCTGCTCTGGATCTAACCTGAAGGAAGTAATGCATGCAACTGCAGGGTGGAAAATACTTGGCTTAACATGTGTTAAGTATCTGGACAATGAATACAAACATGGCACATTTTGGGTAAACCCATGTAACAAAGAAGACAGCAAGACAGTTTTAGTGTCTGACTAGAAAAAAACAGTTGTATGTGCACATATGTAATTATCCAAGGTAAATGGACTAAAACCTAATCAGGGCAGTTACTGATTAATCAAGCATAGAAAACATGAACCAAAATAAGTTCATAACATTGTACAGTAAATGCTTTCCTAAATACGGGGCTATACAAATATAAGCAGACACCAAAATAAATAAATCTCATAACTGTAATATAGGAATAAGAGAAAATGTACTTCACTAGGATATATAACTAACAGAAATGGAGGTAGACAGGTTTAGGGATATTAAGTGTTATGTCTCCTCAGTTCCTAGGGGTTTAATAGCCCTGACAAAATAGTACGAATGTAGAGGATAACTTAGAACCAAAAATGGAGAACCCAGTAGCTGGAAATGCAACGTTAAGGGCACAGGTATCCTTAACAATACTGACTAGACTTATGTATTACTTGCCTACGTTTTTCTGGATGGAATTTTTTCTCCTGAGATAATCTCAGTATTTGTTTTCTATATATTTATGTGCTATACAGGTGATCTGGGGTTCATATGGATATTGTATTACAGAATTTAGTGGAGTATCCATTTATATAGTCAAACCAATATCTGTTTTTCTATTTGATAAAGTTAACATATTCCTTTGATTCTTTCCTACCGTAGAGATTATTCGCCTAAGCACATTTGGGATGTACTACCTATCACCACTCCCCATTCTGGTACAGTTGTGCACCAATGTTTCCATGTGCTGGGAGTGAGATTCGAATAGGATTAATACTGCAAGTTAGAAAAATATAGGTTGCGTTCATGGACTGGTAGGCACATAGATTTTGGTTTATGTCTAATTCCTCGCAGGCCACATTTGCTCTTTTTTCCTGCCTAAGGCATAACTGCAGAGGAATCTCTGCTCGGTCATGGCAATCCCCTCTCATCTGGTGATGGGATTAGTGCTTATGTATATGTATATATTATTTTATTTTTTTTCTTTCGAACTCAGAGATCGGTAAGTTAGGGAAAATTAAATTAATTATTCTTTCCCAGTCGTCCCAGAATGTATATTTATTTCTTTCTGCCCGCCTATTACTCTCTTTGCCTTTCTCCATTATGCACTGGTGGATTATCTGGGCTCTTATCGTCTCCCAATTCAAGGGGTCTGTAGATTTCCATCTCCTTTCTATATTCAATTTTAAAGCTGTTAAAATATGAATCAGTATAGGGAGGTCTTGTCTATGTGTAGATGGTAAGTTAAGGTGGAGTAGGGCCCGGTCTGGGGTTAAAGTCCAGGTTTGGTCAAATTTTCTTATTAGCATGCTTGATAGTTTATCCCAGAAACCTTTGATGATGGGACATTCCCACCAGATGTGTAACATATCCCCTTTGCTACTCCCACATCTCCAACATACGTCAGAGGCCCCTGGGTACATTTTTGCGAGCAGGGCAGGGGAGAGATACCATCTGTTCATGAGTTTAAATTGATTTTCGTTCAAATTTAAACAGTGAACATTTGGGTACGTCATGTTCAGTGAGGAGGTCCAGTCTTTCAGCTCAATCCTTATGTTTAAATCTCTTTCCCATTTGGCAAGGGCTGGCGGGGGATTACACGGTCTATCGGACTTTACAAACTTCAGGGCCCTCGCAATTAAGTGTTTGTGGTCTTCTCTAAGTAAGTTGGTTAAGGTGCCCAACACTTTGTGAGAGTCGTCTGTTTGGAGTGTCTGCATTAGATAACTCCTTACCCTTAAATACTTAAACCTGTCACTAAAAGGTAAGCCGAAATTCTTGCTGTAGTTTATCAAAGGGTTTAATTTGGGCCTCATTAATCAGGTTTTCCATCGTAACCATGCCTTTCCGCTTCCAGTTTGTGAGTATTAGATTATCTACATTATATTCGATCGTATCTAGTGGAAGGCAGGGTATAATATATTCACTAACTCCCTTTTGTTTTATCACTTTGTACCAGGTATCAACGATTTTATATAGCGGGGTGTTCTGCTGAAGATCCTTCAGCAGCGACTTTTTCCCCTTCCTCAGCCAGAAGATCAGAGCCAGGTCTGTCATATCTGGTAGCCCCCGGAGTTCCAAGTTGTACCAATCCTCACCTCTAGAGACCGTATTCTGGGAAATCGCTGCTTGTGCAATCATTGCAGCCAAAGCATATTCCTTTATGTCTGGGATACCCAACCCGCCTTCCCTTTTTTTCCTTGCTGTAATCTGCATGTTCAATCTGGGTTTCTTTCCTGCCCATATGAATTTGTTGAACATAGATTTAATCATGAACAGCCAGGCATCTGGTATTTTGAAGGGGATCAATCTGAACAAATATACGAACTTGGGGAGTATGTATGACCTTACTGTTGCAATTCTTCCGCACCAGGAGACTGTCAGTCCCTTCCATCTTTTAAGTGAGCGGTTAGTCTCATTAATCAGTGGTAGCAGATTTATCTCCAGCCACGAACAGGGGTCTGAGTTCACTCGAATACCTAGGTATGTAAGAGAGTCCTTAGCCCAGGTAAAGCCGAGTTTCTCTATTCTTAAACTTTCTGCTGAAGTCAGGTTATTACTCATTGCCTGAGATTTGGCTAGGTTTAGCTTGTAATTAGATAACTGGCTGTATTCGTCAATAATTTTCAGCAGAGGGCCAAGGGATTGTGTAGGATTTTCAATAGTAATTAAAATATCATCGGCATATAATCTGATTTTATGCGTCCCTTCAACCCCGCAGCCAGACACCTCATTACAGGCTCTTATATCTCTTGCGAGTGGTTCCAGGGTTAGGATATAGAGTAGTGGGGAGAGGGGGCAACCCTGCGGGTGCCGTTGGCCAAGGCAAACCAGTCGGATTTCAGACCCGACCCCACTAGTCTACCCATAGGGTTAGTATAAAGGGCCATAATGGCCTTGTGTATTGGTCCGACCAGGCCAAAAGCAGACTCATATACCCCCAGCCAACCCTGTCGAACGCCTTCTCTGCGTCCAGCAACAGGGTCAGCTGGGGTACCTTCCGTTTCCGGACGTCCAGTAATAAGTCGGCTAGTCCCCGTATATGATTCACAGGTGATCTTTTGGGTATAAACCCTACCTGATTACTATGGATGAGGGCGGGGATCACCTCCTTGAGTCTTTCTGCAAGAATCGCTGCAAAGATTTTTGCGTCGAGGTTCAGGAGGGAAATTGGGCGATAACTTGCCACTTCATCTGGGGGTTTTCCCCCTTTTAGAATTGGTATTATGTTCCCCTTCAGAATTTCCCCAGGAATCCTACCTTTCTCCATAAATTCGTTAAAGACCTTCACCAGTTTTGGTGAGAGGATATCTAAATACTCTTTATAAAACCGGCCAGTGTATCCATCTGGGCCCGGGGATTTCTTTGTGTCTAATCTATTTATTCTTTCCTGCACCTCCTCCCTTGTTATAGGGCGATTTAGCTTCAGAAGTGCCGAGGCCGGCGGTTTAGGGAAAGAGCGAACTTTAAAATAAGTTTCTAAAGCTGCCTCCGACTGAGTCTTTGGGAGGTTATAAAGGTTGTAATAGAAGTTGTTAAAAACCTGTCCTATTCCTGCTGGGGTATATATTGTCTTACCTTTATGCTTTATTTGTGTGATATTTCTTTCTGCCCTTTTCTGCTTTAGCTGATTGGTAAGCAGCCGGTCGGCCTTATTGCCTCTGTAGTACCATTTTGTTCTTAAAGAGTTGAGCGATTTATTGGCTTTTTCTATAAGCATCGTATTTATTTTTCCAGTTACCTCCGCGATTTTTTCTGCGATTTGCATGTTGGGGTTAAGTTTATTAAGTTTAGTATTTTGGAATAGCTCTATATACAGATCTGTAAGTCTGCCCCCTGACTTTTTTTTAGCTCTTGCCCCGAGTTTTATATAGTGCCCACGAATAACTGCCTTATAGGCACACCACAACAAAACCGGGGAGATTTATTCTGAGTCGTTTTCCCTGAAATAATGGTCTGATATGTCTCTTATATACTGTATGTCTTCGGGTCTCTTTATGAGATTTTCGTTCAGTTTCCAATCTGACCGGAATCTCACAAAGGTTTCCCTGATATCCACAGAGACCAAATTATGATCAGACCACGTGATTTCATGAATCTGAACTTTTTGGACCTGGGAGACAAAGGAAACATCCCCCAACACAAGGTCAATACGAGAATATGCGCAGTGAGATTTTGAGAAACAGGTGTAATCTTTTTCATTACTATGCAATATTCTCCATATATCGTATAGGGTGTAATTATCCAAAATATTCTGAAGCCGGCGGGCTTGCGAGGAGATATTCCTATTGTGTGTTCTACCCGGGAGTGTACTTCGGTCAATAATGGGGTCTAGGACGCAATTAAAGTCCCCCATCCATAGTAAGGGGCCCTGTCTGACCTTTTGGGTTTTTAAGATCACTCTTGCCAAGAATCTGACTGGGGAGCCGTTAGGTGCGTATACATTTAGCAAGGTCATAATATTGCCATTTATTTCTACGACCATCTCCTCTGGGTCAGTTTCAACATATTTGGTATTTATTTCCAAATTTTTTGAAAACAAGATGGCCACTCCTCTTTTTTTTGTTTGTCCAAAGATGAGGATATGCAAAGTGGATATCTCTGGGATTTAATCAAAGCAGAATCAGCAGTTCTCCAATGGGTCTCCTGGAGGAAGCATATGTCAATACGTTCCCTCCATAGACTCTGCAGCATAATAGAACGCTTATACGGTGAATTTAATCCTTGTGTGTTCAAAGTTCCCAGTCTGATCATTATCCCCAGCTTTGTCCGCCCCCTCCCAGGGCGACACGTCGACGACCAGCAGAAGCCCATCCCCTAATAAGTCCATATAACATAAAAGACAAACTAACAAAACCATAACATATAAAACGTATTTCTCCACTCGGCGTGGAGGTGTCCCATTCCGTCTGCATTTCCCTTGCAGGTACGGAATTTAGTTGCCATCTTCTCAAAGATGGCCCCTGGAGCCAGAAGACACTCTAACACCTAATCAAAAAAAAAAAAAGGGAAAGAAGAAGATCTCCCTCCCTCGACCCTCCCAATTTAGGCTTAGGAGCTCCGTGCTAATTGAAAATTTATAGTGGGGAGAAGAACCAGTATCGATTGAATCTATATAACTATCTGGTCACCACTGTGAAGTAAGTATATATCCGCGTAGGATCCTATATTGATTCCGATTGTAGCAGGCACAGGATCTAATATATTTATTAAAGGTACTAATAACGGGAGAGATGTTGTTTCCTCCTATCGGGGAATAATATTGGGATAATATTTACAATATATAAAAAATGAAAAAAAAAGAATAACGAAGTGATGAGAAAGAGAAGATGAAAAGAAATCTCTCTGCATCCCTGTCCAAAAGTTGTGAGTCTGTATCGTAGAGTTGTTCAGAAATTTACCATTATCAGTGTATCCTCAGAGAAAAAGGAAAAAAAAAGGCTTCCTTATTGCTTATTTCTGTGATAGTAGTTGAAGAGCCGGGTTTATGTTATCTCACAGTGCAGAGGTGACCATCGGCGTTAAAGAAAAAAAACAAGAGAACAAATAAAAATAAATAAAAATAAAAAAATAAAATAAAAAATAAAAAAAAATTCTCAGTAGTGGCTTTGTGACAACGATTAAAGGCGTCCGTGTTACCTATTTCTGTGCTAGTGGTTAAACTACCGGATTTGTGAAATATCTAATTACCCAAGTGCCTAGCAGAGAAGAAGGAGAGAAAAAACAAAAAAACAAAGCTGCCTTATTACTTATCTATGTAATAGTGATTAAACTGCCTCATTTATATTATCTCTCAGTGCGGGGGTGCGCAACAGAAGTAAAGGAAAAAGAAAAAAATAAGAAAATTCTCATTAGTGGTTTTGTCCCATCCAAGAAAAATAAGGCATCCGTGTTGCATATTTCTGTGCATGTGATTAGACTGCCAGGTTTGTAATATCTCTAATTACCCTAGTGCCCAGCAGGAAAAAAAAAAAAAAATTCTCGAAAGTGACTTTGTAACTTCGGAAAAGAAGACATCCGAATTGCATGTTTCTGTGTTAGTGGTTAAACTGCCAGGTTTATAATATCTCTCGGTGCAGTGGTACACAACAGAGGTGAAAAAAAAAAGAAAAAAAAAAAAGACCATAAAAAAGAAAAAATTCTCAATAGTGACTTTGTAACTTCAGAGAAGAAGACATCCGTATTACATATTACTGTGTTAGTGGTTATCTGCCAGGTTTATAATTTCTCTCTGTGCCGTCGTGCGCAATAGAGGTAAAAACAAAAAACAAAAACAAAAAATTCTCAATAGTGACTTTGTAACTTCAGAGAAGAAAACATCTGTATTACATGTTTCTGTATTAGTGGTTAAACTGCCAGGATTATAATATCTCTCGGTGCAGTAGTGTACAGCAGAAGTAAAAAAATAAGAAATTCTCAATAGTGGCTTTGTAACTTCAAAAAAGAAGACATCCATATTACATGTTTCTGTGTTAGAAGTTAAACTGTCAGGTTTGTGGGGACGGCAAGCATCCACAATACATATTTCTCAGGTTTATAAAAGAGGGAGAGAGGAGGGACTTCTCCGTCTTGGTTTAGTATAGGCTCTTTTCCCGGAGCCAATCCTCCAGTTTATTGGCAGAATCAAAGGCCAGACTTGATGACTCATAATTCAAAATTATTTTGCCGGCTTGCGTCCATCTATATCTGATGTCCTTCTTCCTCAATATGGCCGCTGATTGTGCGAAAGCCCGTCTTTTGGATCGTGTATAATACGATAGGTCCATTAAAATTTTAATTTCTCGAAATGGATCCGGAGGGGTAGTCTCTCTTCTTGCCTCCAAAATGTTTTGTTTTATCCTGTAAGTGGTACAACAGATTAATACATCTCTAGGTAAGTCGGGAGCAAGATTTGGTAGTCTGGAGGTTCTATGGCACCGTTCCCACCAATGATTTTGCGTGAGGCTCTCCAGACCCAGTTTCAGGAGGAAATCCCTTAGGTATTCTTCTAAGCCTTCTTTACCTATCAATTCTGGTATCCCTCTGAACCTTAAGTTGTTCCTTCTGGAACGGTCCTCCAAATCTGCCAGTTTTAGTTCCAGTAAGTCAAATTTTCCCTTATGTGTGGAAAATAGGTCGCGGTTCTCCCTTATCTGGTTCTCAATTATTTCGATCCTTTCCTCATTGTTCCTAAGCCTTTCTGACATGATCTTAATTTCTTCTTTAATGTCATTAGTGTTGGATTGTATTTCGTGTTTGATTTTTTCAAACTGGTTATCAAGTGCCGCATTAAGATGTTCCTGTATCATGTTGTGCACGTCTGTATCATAGTGCCTTACCGGGGGGGGCCTCTTGTAGCTGCGCCGTTTGTGGGTCCATTGTGGCTTCTTGATCTTGTCCTTCTTGTGACAATAACTGGGATTGTGGTGAAAAAAAGGAGAGACGCTTCTCTAACTTCGTATCTTTTTTTTCCCTTTTCGTGTGGGTTTTATCTACGGTCTTTTTAGAGGCCATTCTCTCTCTTCTCCTCTATCTCTGCTTTTTGCCTTGTCCTCTTCTCTCCTCCGGTCTCCTCAAACCTTTCTACCTGTCTCTCCTCGGGATGGAGCATCAATATAGCTGATTGTTTATAGTTCCTGGGATATTCACTGTATTTCCTAAGAATTAGGGAAGGAGTAGCCTTGGCCTGATATTAAATTTTGGTTTGCCTGGGCCAAGGGAGACGTGTGGGTGGACCTTACGGACGCCGTAAGTAAGCCGCCTGTTTGCCTGTTTATATTGCTTAAAAGCCTGTCTATAGTGTTGCCTAATTCTAAGGCTTTGCCCGTAGAGGGGGAAGGCGGACTTTCTGGGTGTAGGTGAGGTTTCGTTAATATTTGTTTCTACCCGTAAAGGGACGGTGCAGATTTGACCATAATAGCTTCTGTGCTCGTTCAGAGCCCCCACGGGGCCACTGGCTTCCCTTTCTTTAATCGGGAGAAATAACTGCCAAGCCCACAAGGACCCAAAGGAAAAATAAGTAAGTAAATAAATAAATAAACAAAGAGAATCGTTACTATAAGTACTTGGCAGCAATATGTTCTAACTTAAGGTTTTTCAGAGGTTAGATTTTATAACAGATAGTTCCTAGCCAAGTACTTGTAAGAAAATAGAGGCAGTTTTTTAAATTGATTCTGACCTCTTTGGATCGTTGTATTAGTTCTAACTGACACCCTGTAAATGACCGATCTCCCCTGTGTTCGATATCAGGAAAATACAATAAGACCCTTAATTCGTATAAGGTCTCCCTGGCCGCGGACCTTATTTACAGGTTCCTCTCAGTTATACCGTACAGTGTATTACACCTAAGGGTGTAAGAAACCCCAACAGGAAGAGAAAAACAAGATAAGATATCACCGATACTTAGCTTTTACAGAGACTGTGCTGAACAGGCTGGTAAAGGGCAGCGGGGCAGCCGAGGCACGGTGGAGACACTGAGGTCCTTCCTATCCTCTTGAGATTACCACTTTCGCGTTGTGTTCCCAAGCGTCGGCCGCGAGTTGATGATCCACATAACCTCGGGGTTGAGGGGGTGTCTTCACGGACTATTCAGTGTTCGCGCTTCCTGGCTCCAGGGAAACCGCGAGCGTGAGATGTGCGGCGTGCTCACGTCATCGCTCCTCCCCCAAAGTGTGTATATGTATATATTAATTACCATGGTATTAATCGCACTATGTCTTTTTTTTGGTCAATTTCAGGCCTGCTCTTCCCTTTTTCTAGTTTTCTTTTCACCCTTTCACTATGTTCTTGTTTCTTTTACCATCTACACCTTACTTCTTCTTTTCTCTGTTTCCCTCCTCATTACCCATTACCTCCCACAAAGCCATGGATGGCATATAACAATTCTGTATTGTTCCTGAATAACCATCAACCACCTGTAGAATCCGGTCATCTCCGCCTAGCAGAGAAGAATCATGGCATAGTAATTGGACACTCCGAATAGTACTGTCTTCTCAGTTAAACGTCACTGTAAGTACAATAGACAAAGAAAAAAATGAAAAAGTGCGCTTTTTTTTCACACTTAATATACAACAAAAAATGGATTACCCTAAATTATGAAGCAATCCGCTTGATTTATACATGGAGGGAAAAACAGAAACAAAATAATAATAATATAGTGTAGTATTTTAGTGCAAATACAGGGAATGTGAAAAAAGTGAAAATACACTCACATATCGCTGAGCAGTATTCTGCTCAGTACATAAATCCTCATGGGAGCCCACGCAGGGTAGGTGATCCAAGCGTATCCCAGAAGATGAGAGCACAGAGGAGAGACTAGTAAGGATGTAAAAATTTATTGTAGACAAAACATAAAAGATCTTACATTAAAATAAACAGGATCCAGCAGGTACATGCAGAATAAAACAAGTCCCAGTGTCCAAAGAAAATCCCAGCAAGTCTCCTCCTCTCCACAACGCGTTTTGCCCAGTAGAAATGGTCTTTTTCAAGTGTGCACACTGGGACTTGTTTTATTCTGCATGTACCTGCTGGATCCTGTTTATTTTAATGTAAGATCTTTTATGTTTTGTCTACAAAAATTTTTTTACATCCTTACTAGCGGTCTCTCCTCTGCTCTCTCATCTTCTGGGATACGCTTGGATCACCTACCCTGTGTGGGCACTCATGAGGCTTTATGTGAGTGTATTTTCACTTTTTTCACATTCCCTGTATTTGCACTAAAATACTACACTATATTATTATTATTTTGTTTCTGTTTTCCCTCCATGTATAAATCAAGCGGATTGCTACATAATTTAGGGTAATCCATTTTTTGTTGTATGTGTTGGTTAAAGCGCACTTTTTCATTTTTTTCTTTATCTATTGTACCGAACCAGAAGTGAAACACTGGTTGATTGAGTTGCTGCTATTACCATCACATTTTGACGCAGTGTTTTTATTGTTTTCTTCTGTAGTCACTGTAAGTACGTATTCATGGTTACACATTCATTTTTTGGCACACCAACAGCTCATACAATTTTTAAACCAACAACACAAATGTCTATAAAGATACTATTAATGCAAAGGGCCTTAATACACCACATAAACGTAGATTGTTTTTTCAGGAGGCATCAAAGGCCCAGGCCTAGATTATTTGCCTGCAGGAAATGCATTTTGCAATGGGGAAAATCCCTAACGTAGTTACCAAACAATACTGTCTTTCATTCCTCTTCTAATAAGAAGAAAGCAGGGGTCTCTGTGTGGTTTCACAACTCTTTTGTCCTTCGCTTTTTATAAAACTACCAGTGACCCTACAGGTAGATTCCTGATAATAGAAGTGACTATCAACAATCTCCCCTACACTATTATTAATCTGTATGCCCCGAATTCAAACTCCATATCTTTCCTTAAAAAATGTATTAACCAAGTATCCACAAAGCCGAATGTAGCTACAATTTTATGTGGGGATTTAAATTCCATGGCCGATCCATATTTAGATTCTTCTTCCACCCCCTCAGCTAAGTACTTAAGAACTTTAAAATCTCAAAGCCAGGCATTCCAACAAGCCATAAGAGAAGCCAAATTGTATGATGCGTGGAGGATATATAATGAACAATGAGAGATTATACATTCTATTCTCAAGTTCACACCACTTATTCTAGAATAGATTACTTTTTGCTGGACAAAAACACCCTACGAAGAATCACCAATTGCGAAATAGGTCAGATACAATGGTCAGATCACGACCCCCTGTATCTCACTTTAGCTGAACAATACCCGTATAGGGGCCAGGGCTCATAGCGTATTAATGACTACCTCCTCACCAATATAACCATCATGAAGAAAACAGAGTCACAATTAGAGGAATACTTCAAGCTAAATGACTTACCCGATACGTCTTCGGAAGTCCTTTGGGAGGCACTTGATTGCTGCAGCATCCTATGAGAAAAAAAAGAGGGAGCTAGAATTAAACACATACCTTTCAGAACTCCGACAGTTGGAACATATTCATAAATCAAGGGCCACTTCTCTAGATTACTCCCGTATTGCAGAACTGAAACAGCAAATATCAACAATTCAATTGTACCATACACAACTGCATATACACAGATTAAAACAAAAAATGTATACAAATATGAATAAGGCCACTACATTAATGGCAAAAAGATTGAAGAAGGAGGACTCTAAGAGGGCCATTCCTCATTTAGTTTCTCAACAGGGTATCAAAACTCAAAACCCGGCAGATATCCCTGAAGTTTTTGCCTCATATTACTCTTCCTTATATAATTTAGGCAAGGATCCTAATACATATCAACCAGACCCAACCCATATAGACAAGTTCTTAAATAAAATAAATCTTCCCCAGGTAGACCCAGCAAATCTGATAAAACTTAAAGCACCCATAACAGAAGTAGAAATCATAAAAACTATTAAATCTCTCCCTAGGAATAAAGCACCTGGCCCTGATGGATTTTCAAATTTATATTATAAAACTTTCATCAAGAAGTTAGCTCCATATTTGGCAAACACTTTCAACTCATGCTGCCCACATCTTCATGATCCCTAAACCAGGGCCAGCGCCACCAGTAAGGCGACTTAGGCAGCTGCCTAGGGCGCATCTTAGCTGGGGGCGCCGAACCCTGTGTCAAAAAAAAAAATCCTCCCCCTTATTTACCTCGTCGCTGCGGCTCTGTCTCCGGTGGAGGTCCGTGGCTGTGAGGGAAGCGTTGTGCGCTCCCCTCCAGCCAATGCGCATTCAATAAAGTTTGTTTAAAAAAAAAGTTTAAACAAACTTTATTGAATGCGCATTGGCTGGAGGGGAGCGCACAACGCTTCCCTCACAGCCACAGACGGGCAGATGAGAGCACCGGGAGAGCAGCAGCAAGGAGGTAAGTAAGGGGGAAGAGGGGAGGATCCTGGCATACTGTGGGGGGAAATCCTGGCATATTGGGTGGCTAAGTCCTGGCTGGCATATTGTGGGGGGAAATCCTGGCATGTTGGGTGGCTAAGTCCTGGCTGGCATATAGTGGGGGAAAATCTGGGCACATTGGGTGGCTAAATCCTGGCTGGCATATTGTGGGGGAAAATTCTGGCATATTGGGTGGCTATGTCCTGGCTGGCATATTGTGGGGGAAAATCCTGGCATATTGGGTGGCTAAGTCCTGGCTGGCATATTGTGGGGGAAAATCAGGCCATTTTAGGTGGCTAAATGCTGGCTGGCATATAGATATTGAGGGGCATAATCCTGGGATATTGAGGGGCATAATCCTGGGATATTGAGGGGCATAATCATGGCATATTGAAAGGCATAATCCTGGCATATTGTGGGGCATAATTCTGGCATATTGAGAGGCATAATCTTGTGATATTGAGGGACTTAATCCTGTGATATTGAGGGGCATAATCCTGGCATAATGTGGGGCATAATCCTGGCATATTGAGAGGCATAATCCTGGCATATTGTGGGGCATAATCCTGGCATATTGAGAGGCATAATCCTGGCATATTGTGGGGCATAATCCCGGCATATTGAGGGGCATAATCCTGGCATATTGAGGGGCATAATAATCCTGGGATATTGAGAGGCATAATCCTGGAATATTGTGGGGGAAAATCCTGGCATATTGAGGGGCATAATCCTGGGATATTGAAGGTGTGATAATCCTGGCATATTGTGGGGGAAAATCCTGGCATATTGAGGGGCATAATCCTGGCATATTGAGGGACATAATCCTGGGATATTGAGAGGCATAATCCTGGTATATTGAGAGGCATAACCCTGGGATATTGAGGGGCATAATCCTGGGATATTGAGGGGCATAATCCTGGCATATTGAGAGGCCTAATCCTGGCATATTGTGGGGGCATAATCCTGGCATATTGAGGGGCATAATCCTGGCATATTGAGGGGCATAATCCTGGGATATTGAGGGGCATAATCCTGGCATATTGAGGGGCATAATCCTGGCATATTATGGGGGAAAATCCTGGCATATTGAGGGGCATAATCCTGGCATATTGAGGGACATAATAATGGGATATTTAGAGGCATAATCCTGGGATATTGAGAGGCATAACCCTGGGATATTGAGGGCATAATCCTGGGATATTGAGAGGCACAATCCTGGCATATTGTGGGGCATAATCCTGGCGTATTGAGGGGCATAATCCTGGCATATTGAGAGGCATAATCCTGGGATATTGAGGGGCATAATCCTGGGATATTGAGGGGCATAATCCTTGCATATTGTGGGGGAAAATTCTGGCATATTGAGGGGCATAATGCTGGCATAATGAGGGGCAAAATCATGGCACATTGAGAGGCTAAGTCCTGGCATATTGGGGGGCAAAATCCATTGGTTTTTGTCTCCAGTCCCCAGAGCCAGACCAAGAGCCAGACTGCAGCCAGAGACCATATCATCTTAATGTCCTGGTGGTAAGTAGACAATTCAATATGTTTATTATTTAGTTGTTTAGTTATTAATACTACATTGGAAACTAAATTACCTCACATTTAAAGGACACTATAGTCCCAGAACCACTACAGTTTAATGTAGTGGTACTGGTGTCTATAGCCTGTCGCTGCAGAGAAAAGACACTGTGCAGTACTGGTGTTAAAGGAGCACTATAGTGCCAGGAAAACAAACTCATTTTCCTGGCACTATATAGTCCTTAGGAGTGGGGCACCCTCGTGTCCCCCTCCCACTGGGCTGAAGGGGTTAAAACCCCTTCAGCGATTTACCTTTCTCCAGCGCCAAAGCTGGGAACTTTCCTCCCCGATCCTCCTCTCAGCTGCAAATGTTTTTTTGTTTTTTGTGGATGTTCCGCATCCTCCCACTGTAATGTTCACAGTGAGAAACACGGAAGCACCTCTAGCGGCTGATAATGTGTGTGTGTGTGGGGGGGATTTGTCCATGTTAGAAAGGGAACAGATAACACCCGCAAAATTTTTGATGTAATTTCACTGATACACAGAAGTAAAATCCTGAGTTTACTTTTGGCCATAGAGGCAGAGAAGGCCTTTGATCGCCTCCACTGGCTATACTTGGAGAAAGTCCTAGATAAGTTCAAATTCCCCCTGAATATGTCAGAGCCATAATGGCTTTGTATTCTTCTCCATCTTTAACAAGTCCTTTAACATTTCCAATGGCTCAAGGCAAGGCTGCCCTCTATACCCTTTGTTATATGTGTTGGCATTAAAACCTCTAGTGGAATTCATCAGATCTCATCCTTTAGTCACAGGTATCCCATGTGGGGGATGGGACTCTTCATCACGGCTGCTTCCGCCCAGCCGCTTCACCACCGACTCTACAGCACAAGACAGATTGTCGCTGGAGATTTCATTGCGGGACATTTCATCGCTAAATGTAAGTATTTTACCGATTTTAGTTTGGTTAGAATTAGGGTTTAGGGGGTTCATTTTAGTATTGGGGTTAATTTTAGTGTTAGTATTGGTGAAAGGAAAGGCCGGTCTCTGTTCCTTTATCAATTACTTCTAAGGTCGTTGATGTGTGGCAGGTTAGCAGATATCTGGAGAGCTGTGAAGGCGGAAAACAAATACACAAGGCACGTGTTTCTTTATCCTCAGCTCTGAGTGTAGTTTATTACACATTGGTATTTATACACAAATCTAGGCGTTGTCCTATACATTGATTGGTTATAGGTTTTGCACAAACATAGCATCAAGTACATGAGAGGCGGCGTATACATGTCACAAGGGGGGGTGGACAATTGGTACATATATTGTCACTAGGCAGAAAAGCTAAAATAAATCTCAATATAGTCAGTCAGCAGAAAAGACAGTTGAAACTTGCTACAACATTAGTTCCTCTTTTTGTAGTCTAAGACATTCTTACATAAACCATTATGTCTTATCTGACTTCCTCAGGGATTGTGACCTTTGTCTGAACTTGGTCAAGCAAGGGGGGCTTCTCAACATCAATTTAACCCTTTCAGTTCCACTCTTTTGTTCACTTGCTGAACAATCTTAATATTGCTGTTGAGAAGCTCTAGCATAGGTCATGTAACATTACGTGTGGTATTGGAATTTTGGAGCTGGTTTAACAGCTTTAGCAATAATGCATTTATCACACCTCACAATTATATAAAAAGCACCTATTATTGCTATTATTAAAACAAAACACTTAATTATCTTCCTTCCCATATCTCCTAACCACGAGCATGTTTCGAATATCCAATCAAAACCTGTGGCTCACTTGATATTTGTGTCCACATCTCTTATATTATTTAAATACCATTGGATACAATTGGAGTGGTCTGATCAATTAAAACAACATATTGAATCAAAAATCTTCACATCCATATTTAAGCTTTACTAACCGACTATGGCTTTCCTGTTTTACCGGACTGCCTCAGGATAATACTGACATCTAACATTAACTTTAATAGCCTTTGAGATTAGGTTTAGACCTTTGACGACTGAGCAGACCTTGGTTTCGCTCTGCAGAGATATTGGACCTGTGAAAATTCAAAATATCTCTCTCTTAAATATGGAAGGCCTGCCATAACTATCTAAATATGTTACATAATGTTACATAATGGCATGACCAACAAAAACACATGATGGACACAAAACTAAATTAAATATCTATTGTTGATTGCTCTTCTTACCCTGCCTAATAAAACCCTTCTCTACAACCAATAGATCTAAGTAAAGATCAAACATATTATTCCGGAATTTGCAATTCCCAAGGACTGAGTCATTTGCAGAATACTTTAAAATAACTTGAAGCAAAACTGACATCATGCATTCAGAACACACAACATGGCATGCATTCAGAACACACAAAGAGGCAGTCAGATGAAATGGCAGCGGACAAAACAATATGGTCTCCCATCCACGACGTGACTCCAGAGGCCCCTACAGTCCATATCATATTCATACTGTTCTCCCCTTTTATTCTTAGAAATTGACATTGTCTGTTTTTAAGGATAACCATCAGGAGTTGCCTGGTCAACATAATCATTGTATCCAAGGTGATAAGGCACCCCTCCTCGATTTCACACATTGGTAGGTCATCCAGCTTAGTTGCACTGTAAGCTTCCATAATGGGGAATATTTGAGCAGTGTCTTCCATTCTTCAAGTAGGGGCATGATGTCAGTGGTCAGGATGCACTTGAGGATGAGACCCTTGAAACAAACAACATAAACAATTAGCAACACTGATCTCACACATGCTAAACCACTTACAAATTTTACTCCAAGTGATCCTGGCCAATTTCCCAGTCCCAGGGGATCTCACGGATTACTTGTGGACACTTTTTAACCTATTCCTTAAATCCATAATCCTTCTTGATTAAACTCTCTTACAAAAACTAACTAACATATTTAAAATATGAGATAAATTTCCTGAGATTTGATATACTGTCTACATAAAATTCCACAAACATATTATCAAAATACAATTTCTTATGGGTCGACTCATTGTGTTTGGTAGAGTCAGTCTGAAAAATTTCACTATACTCTAAACATACCTATAATTTCACAATTAAACAAATCTCTACTACAAAAATTACAAGCCTTCAATAACAATTGTATACATTTGTACATATGAAAATATACTTCCCAACAATGATGATCTTTTGTAGACTGTTGTATCTGTTGCAGACTCCTGGGTGATTTCTTTGCGAGTTATCCTAGGGTGACGACTCAGCTTATGTTGGCTAGTGGTCAGGGAGTTATTTTGCCCTTCAAAACATTAAGTTGCTGCTCCTTTGTTGGCCTGTTTGTCAGTACAGGAATGTGCTTTATGTAAATAACGTGGATCCAGGAATTGATTTGAACAACTTTCACAACAATATTCCAGTAGACTTTGTTAGGATCCTTTCTTTACTTGTATTGTAAGTATTTCTTCTTTTAAAATAAACTTTTTCTTTCTTTAGAAATAATCTTTTATCAGCAATAGATTCATTGGTGCACTGTGAACTTGTCTTTTGTTGGCTGTACAGCTTTAATCTATATGGAAATAAAACTCAAAATATTCCAATTAGTAACATGCAATATTTCATTAAACATTTTGGCTTATTTGCTTTATATTAAAATATCATTATTAATATTATGACTCATAGCTCATGTCTCAAAATAACTAGACCACTCTTTTGTTCTTAAAAATATTATTATTCTTTTTATGAATCTCCTGACTGAGCATGATGAGTGTAATATACAACTGATAATAATAATCACTCACTGTTAATAATCACTAGCACTTCATTAGTGATTAAGACCTCTTACTGGAACTGCATCAGTAATAATCTAGATTTGCTGGTCCTTATCAGTAAACTCTGAAACAACATCTACATAGGCTGGAGCTAATTCAATAAAAATAACAGGCGTGACCTGTCAAAATAAATATTTTATAAAAAATTCACAATTGCTACATATACTTCATCAAAATTATTGACAACAAAAATATATCTCTTGACCATTATCAATATACTATCAACATGACCACAGCACAGAACACAACTTTGGCCCATTCCCCCTCCCTTCACAAAAAAAAAATACTTTTGCAGCCACTGCTACAACTCTTATCTGCAATTAGATAAACAGCTAGAAGGGGAAATGAAGGGGAGGTTTCTGGAGGGACTTTTTCTCTCTTTCATATACAACAAAAACTATCTGAATTTATATAATTAACTCTTTCACCTCCAACACCACAGCATGTTTAAGAACATGACACTTGCTAATTCTTTCCACTAATCACTAACGGACTCTCCCAATGTATCACATGGGGTACTTTGCCTTAATTATAACAAACACTAGAATTTAACAAATGAATATTTTTAACATTACGGATGTGTGTGTGTGTGTGTGTGTGTGTGTATGTATATTTACTGCATATAAACATGCTAGCTCTGTATTTAAATTAAATATGCATTGCTCTCCAGATGGTAATCTGACGTTCCCTATAGTTTGAAAATGATATTCATATATCACCAACAATGTAAGTAGCGCTGTAGCACTATAAAAATAATTCTGGTCACACCACAAAGATAAAAAAATTACGGTATATGCAAGTTACCAACAATTATATTAAATGGGCAGGGAGTTTATTTAAAAACACTGATCAATACTTTTCAGTATAATCCAAAAATTCTACCTCTTATTACTATATACCATACACATTATTACTTATGTCTTCCTTTTCAAATTAATATTCACTTTTAAATCCTAACTGTTATATTCTTAGTCAATAACATCTTCTCTTTGTACATATTTGCAACATGACCTCTCACCTTCTACAACATACAAAAACCTTTTATCTTTATCAATTGCTATTTCCATGGCTCACAAAGCCTTCAACGACTTAACACAAAAATCCCCCACTTCTCAACATTTTACGAATAAACGTTACTCAAGTCTTTCTCTAGTATCAACTCTGAAATCTTACTTAAATCTAAAAGATATCAGTACCAACAAATGCCTTAAAAATAATCAATACATCTTTCCTTATCTATTTTATCTAAAGTGTTGTAAAATGTGATATCTTATGTTGGGAAAAACCAAAACCCATTTTAAACATACACTAAAAATTCAAATACAAAAATCCTTCTAACCTACATAAAAAATATATACTGGTCAAGATACCTAAATACAAAAAAGAAAAAATATACCCTAAACAAATAAACATTTTTAATAGGTAACATGTAAAACCTGTTAAATGTTTAGAGTTTTTAAACAAATATTAGATTTCTTTTTACCCTCATAATTTTACATGATGCCACTGAATATATAGATTGAATCAAAATAAACCTTAATAAAAATCAAATAATGGCATTTATGAAATTTTACAGCTGTTATACTATCCACTGGATTGATCACGTGTATATATAACATGATGTCCAAGAGAGACCTTGAGTAATATATGACTCTTACTGTTTTACACACACATATTTTTATTTTTCTTACTTAAAGATACAGTTACGCAAGCGCAGTAGCAAATTAATTCTAAAACTATGCATATCACTAATAAAATTACTGACTATGCTAAAGTAAAACAACTCTGCTTACCCAAAATAACACAACTACAGTGAATATTGTTAATTTCCTGCTAAAACTAATTTATTATAAAACTTCTTATCACACTGATGAATATAACCCAGAAGACCTTCAATCATGAATCACTCAAAATTATATTAGCGGCATAATATGCCTATTTTTTTTTTATTGAGCGCTCGATTTGAGTAATCCATAAGATATGTCCTCTGTACTCCACTAAATATAAAACACTACCTTTTGTTACTTCTCTATAAAACACGACTGCTGCTTTGGGGCTGTTGACACAAAACTAGGACATGTTTCTACTCTTGTGTTAAAATATTAGAGACTTTTACTGTAACACTATTGCCCATTTGTGCAGACATCACTTATAAAAATACAATTATATCTTAAAAAATAGCAGTTGCAAAAATTACTGATGCAAATATTTAAACAATAATGACAATTCTCCTAATGACAACATTAAACATAATTATGCCACAGCTTCTATGGTCTTATCAACTTGCACTGCTAACATATCCAAAACACCAAGATACAGTGTACTTGGGAGTCACAGACATGAGACTCTAATCTTCAATATGTTTTACAGAAGGATCTGTATCCTCTGTTACATAACTTCAGTTCAGAACTATTGTCTTCTTACTTATACATGTGTCCCAGGCACACTAGAAATACTTAACACTTATAATTCTGTTTAACAATGCAATGTTATAATATTCTTATACTTTATACATACAATTTCTACTATACCCATAAAACACTGTGTACTGCAGGGAGACAAATCAAACATACCTTATGGCCACAGACAAAGCAGTTAATTCCTTATCTGACAATGTGCATGTCGCTCTACTGTGTGGGCTCTGAGCAAACAGGAAGTGCTGGATACAGCGACTCTGTCTTAGCTTTCTGTGGGACAGGACTCTTAGGGTATTTAGATTTACCCTTGTTAATTTTCTCTCCCTTTGGGTTTAATTATTATGACATGATCATACCTGAACTACATACTACTGTCACATAAATTTAAGGGTAATAATGGGGATTCCATACAAAGGGACATCATTCCTTTTGCCTGATATAAAACTTGTAGTGGCTAAATCACTTAACTTTTGTCCCATTATGAACAGATAATTTTATGCAGTTCACACAACTTAATATACAATTCTTATCTTATACTTTAACTTATGTACAAATAACCTTTGACACACCAACGACAGTTTAGAAAGTAACACTTCCTAATTACAAATCGCTTGTATATATTTATCTTCATATATACATATATATCTCTAAATAGGTTTTGTTAAACTGTGCCGCGACCCAGTGTCACGCACTTTAGCGATTTCCCAGTGAAATCTTAATATCTATATCTATTATTTGTGTACCAGAAACACAATATTTTCTCGTCCCAGTGACAAGTACCATAGATAAATAGATTATTTTAAATTGTGTACCAGAAACACAATATTATCTCGTCCCAGTGACAAGTGTTTAACAACAACCCAAGGCTTACTTAACCCACTAAATTTTTAGGTACGGGATTCGGAGAGACAAGGGAGCACGGCACAGAAGTATAAAATACAACGATGCATAACTTGTACTCACCCTGTATGTCCGAATCCCACTTCAGACACCAAATTGAAAGGAAAGGCCAGTCTCTGTTCCTTTATCAATTACTTCTAAGGTTGTTGATGTGTGGCAGGTTAGCAGATATCTGGAGAGCTGTGAAGGCGGAAAACAAATACACAAGGCACGTGTTTCTTTATCCTCAGCTCTGAGTGTAGTTTATTACACATTGGTATTTATATACAAATCTAGGCGTTGTCCTGTACATTGATTGGTTATAGGTTTTGCACAAACATAGCATCAAGTACATGAGAGGCGGCGTATACATGTCACAAGGGGGGGTGGACAATTGGTACATATATTGACACTAGGCAGAAAAGCTAAAATAAATCTCAATATAGTCAGTCAGCAGAAAAGACAGTTGAAACTTGCTACAACATTAGTTCCTCTTTTTGTAGTCTAAGACATTCTTTCATAAACCATTATGTCTTATCTGACTTCCTCAGGGACTGTGACCTTTATCTGAACTTGGTCAAGCAAGGGGGGCTTCTCAACATCAATTTAACCCTTTCAATTGGGGTTTAGTGTTTAGTGTTACTATTGGGGGGGAATCATTTATTAGGGGGGGTTATCTTCATTTTACTTTTAGATTTGTAAGAGTTGACAGTTCAGCGCTGAACTGTCAGCTCTTACATAGCTGCAGCTGCGGTGAAACGGCCGTGTTATACTTCATTGCTGACAGTTCAGCGTTCTAACTGCCGCGCTGAACTGACAGCGATGAAGATGCGGCGAAGAAGAGTCCTAGACCCTCCCATATGTAACCCATAAGGAAATCAATTATTTGCGGATGACATTATTGTAACACTTTCTAATCCCTCAACATCGCTCCCGCACCTACAAGTTATTCTTGAAGAGTTTAGTAAAGTGTAATGTCATAAAGTTAATGAATCTAAGATGCAAGCCCTCCCAATAGGTATACCTCACATGTTTTTGTCTCAGCTGAGAGCTAAATACGCATTTGAATGGAGGATGGACAGTATTTCCTATCTTGGTATTCAACTTACAAAATTTCCTGAACAGCTCCTGAAGGGGAACCTCACTAAATTGTGGACGCCAGTATAGCAAGACCTGAAGGTTTGGTCGGCCGTTTATCTAACGTGGCTTGGCAGGATAGTGGCAATCAAGATGCCGGTCATGCCAAAATTGCTATATTTATTTAGAGCTCTTCCTTTTGCCATACCAGCCAACACTTTAGCCACTATACAATCAGACATTCTTAAATTTTTTAACGCCAATAAACCCGCCAGAGTAGCAAGCAGATGGCTTAAACTAGCCTATGACCAGGGAGGGTTGGGAATACCTTCCGTTCTGCAATATTATCAGGCACAGGGCCGGCCTTAGGGGTGTGTGACCTGTGCGAGCGCACAGGGCGCAACACCCCAGGGGGCGCCTGCCCGTCCACCGCCCACTCAAAAAAAAAAAAGTTTAAAAAAAGCCAGTAGAGGCACTGGATTGGGGAGATCAAAAGATCCCCCCTCACCAACCCTCTGCTCGGCATGCTCTACTAGATCCTGGGAGGGGGCGGAGCTAACCAGCTGAGAGGTGTAGCTCCGCCCTCACCCTGTGAAGCAGAACAGCATCTCCCCATTCCTGGGGGAGAGACAGAACATTGGAGGGGGGAGAGACTGAACAGTGGAGGGGGGAGAGAAAGAACAGGGGAGAGAGGGAGAGACAGAACAGGGGAGGGGGAAGAGACATAACAGGGGAGGGGGAAGAGACAGAACAGGGGAGGGGGGAGAGACAGAACAGGGGAGAGGGGAGAGACAGAACAGGGGAGAGGGGAGAGACAGAACAGGGGAGGGGGGAGAGACAGAACAGTGGAGGGGGAGAGACAGAACAGGGGAGGGGGGAGAGACAGAACAGGGGAGGGGGGAAAGACAGATAAGGGGGAGAGAGAGTGACAGAACAGGGGAGGGGTGGGAGAGAGAGACAGAAAAGGGGGAGGGGAGAGAGACACAGAACAGGGGGGGGAGAGACAGAACAGGGGGAGGGGGGAGAGAGACAGAACAGGGGGGGAGAGACAGAACAGGGGGAGAGAGAGGCAGAACAGGGGAGGGGGAGAGAGAGACAGAACAGGGGAGGGACGAGAGAGAGACAGGATAGGGGAGGGGAGAGAAAGACAGAACAGAGGGAGAGGAAAGGGATGAACATGGGAAGAGAGAGAGACACATACATAGGGGGGTGAAAGAGACAGGGGGGGTGCCACGGGGGAAGCCGGCACAGGGCGCCGGAACACTTAAGACCGGCCCTGATCAGGCAGCACGTATGGCTCAAACCATGTTATTTCATTGCCAGCCTGGTGAAGTTGCTTGGGTAGTCATAGAAGATTCTCAATTATCGCCCCACAGACTTGCCGACGCTTTATGGATTCAGCATCAGCATGGATTTGGAATCGCCTCATATCTGGTTTCCAAGCACAGAGGTTTTGATAGGAATTTGGAGTACATATGCAAAGAGGATTCCAGAACTGACACAGATATCACCGACCACCACTATTACAAGCCTGGAAATGCTGGTGTATTATGCAAAACGAACTCTATCAATATGTTACAAAGCCATACACCCTCTCTATATGATAACTGAGCTACCTTTTATAGCTGCGTGGGAAGAAGACCTAAAGTGCCATCTATCTCCGACAGCTTGGAAGCAAGCAATTGCCTTCCTGAAGTCAGTGTCTCATAACTCTAACCATGTGGAACTTACTAAAGAAATACTCTACAGGTCCCCACCAGGCTTGTAAGAATCTTCCCGACTTCCTCAAATCTTTGTTGGAGAAATTGTAAATTTCCTGGCTCCCAGTTGCACATTTGGTGGGAGTGCCCCATTATCCCACCATACTGGCTCAAGATTTTTGAGTTCATAACCAAAGTTCTACAATTAAAGGTGGCACAATCTCCTGAATTGGCCATACTTAATATCTACCCGCCAACTCTCAAACAACCCCAAAGGGTCATACTGAGTCACATTCTATTGGCAGGAAAGTCACTTATTGCCAGACACTGGAAAGACCCACAGGCCCCAGCCCAAGAGGAATTATGTAATTTAATTGCACAGAACTTGAAAATGGAACGTCTGTTCTACTTCTCCAGTGATAGATTGCAGGTGTACTAGGATTTTATGGCAATTTGGGAAAAATATTCCAAATAGGTGGTCTGTGACAAGGTGCCCTATCATCTCCACACAGTAACCCTCCCTCCTTGTTTCTTCTACTACACCCCCCCCTCACCCCCACCCACCCCCGTCAACTCTTATTTTCTATGTTTCTCTTTTCTCTCCCTTTTCTATCTCTTTTATTGTGAATTATAATACTACTTCTTTACCGTTGAAATTTTTGTCATGTCTTTGTAAGGTTTGTGAATGGGGGTCTGACTTAATTTCTACGAAGTTTATTATTACTTGCTATTACCCCGGTGACATTTGATTGTACGGTAATTTTTTATGTATATTTCCATCATAATAAATGCCAACAAATGTTAGAGACAAAAAGGAGCCCGATCAGATGAGGTCACAGCTCAGCTATAATCCAAACACTCAAACTGCTTCATGGTGGGGAGGCTGCAACTGAGAGACAAAGGTGAGAAGATTTCTAAATCATGTAGCATGTAGGTTAACTCTGTGTGTGCCAGCTGAAGGCATAATTTGCATTGCTTAGAACAGACAAATAGAAACCTTGGATACATATTTAGTACAGTTTAAAACTACTTCTAAAATTAGAGAGTCCAAACAGTAAACATACCGTATTTGCTCGAATACAAGACAAGGCTTTTTTCAGAGCAAATGAAATAACGCCTTATAATCCAACCTCAAATCAAGGTCTGACTATAAAACTATGATCCAGGTCCCCCGCAGTGCTGCAGGGGACCTGGATCCCTCTCCCAAGCAGTCAGTGGATGTCTGCACGATGTGCGCAGACAGTCTCTGCTACGGCCTGGCACTTCTGCCTGGAGTTCTATGACGGAACGCAGCAATCACGTGACCGCGCGACAATCACGTCATAGAAGTCCTGGTGGATGTGTTGGGCAGCAGCGGAGGATGTCTGCCTGTGCCGCACTGACATCCACCGGCTGCCCCCACTAGACACCAGGGAATCACCATCGGAAGAGAAGGTGGAGGAGGGGAGAGGAGGGGATACAATATCTGGGGGAAGGGGAGGAGAGGTTGCCTAGTCTGGGGGCAGAGGGGAGGAGATGATGCATTGGCTGGGGAAGGTGGCTGTGTGGGGAGGAGGTGATGCATTGGCTGAGGGCAGGTGGCTATCTAAGTGGAAAATGGGGGACGCATTAGCTGGGGGGGAACATAATTGCTGGGGGCTACATTGGCTAAGTCCAGGGGGAAGGTGGCTGTGTTTGGGTGCATCGGCTAAGTCTGGGGGAGCAGATGGCTATGTGTGTGAGGGAAGGCTAAGTCTGGGGGTAGTTTGGCAAATAAAAACCTGAAATGCATTTTTTTTCATCAACATTTTTATAAACTATGAACAGCATTTACAAGTAAAGCTTTTTTCCTTATATTCTTATATTCACGCGTTTTCTTATTTTTCAAGAGTTGGGGGGTTGTCTTATAATCAGGGTTGTCTTATATTTGAGCACATACGGTAGTACCAGAAATAACCAAACATTTATAAAACAGACCAATGCACACAAAATGGTTGTATCCTACCTTGTGTATCTTGTCCAGTTCAGCGACAACGATCAAGGTGCATAGGAGGTCAATCCGCTGGTGTAGAGGCCTCTTGCCACAAGAGACAATCGCAGATAATTTTGCATCTTTAACCCCTTAGTTCTATGCTGCATTTGAAATGCCTTGAAGACCAGAATTCCATGATTTTTGTCATACTTTTGCTTAACTGTGATTTATATATATTATAAATTATATATATATATTATGGTGACCTACGCTTCAGCCACACCCCAAGACCTGGGGACAAAAAGGGTGGAGGTGTTGGCATCCTCCTATCTGCTAACTGCTCCTTCCAGATTTTACCCTCAACCCCTTCCCTTTCATTTTCATCATTCAAAGTACACGTTATTCCTCTTTTCTCCCCTCTATCCCTTCATCTTGACGTTGTTTATCGCCCCCCGGGGCCCGCTTCCAAGTTTTTTGACAACTTCTCTGCATGGCTCCCCAATTTTCTTTCCACTGATGTACCATGTCTCATCCTGGGAGATTTTAACATTCCACTTGACCTAACCAACTCTCCTGCTACTTCAGAACTCCTTTCCCTCACCTCAACCTTTGGCCTCTCCCAGTGGACCAACTTTCCAACCCACACTATCGGTCACTCACTAGACCTAGTATTCACTAAATCATGTGCCATCTCTAACTTTTCCCATTCACCTTTCCGCCTGTCTGACCACCACCTTCTTACCTTCTATCCCACTTTACCTCAGTCGACTACTGCACATCTCCCCCCGGCCAAATTCAAAAGACTGCTATCTAACTCCACCCTTCCACTACTTACCACTGCTCTTCAAACCTCTCTCCCCTCCTTCCTATCCACCTCATGTCTAGAGAAAGCAGCTAACTCTTATAACAGTATCCTCACCTCAGCCCTTCACAACATTGCCACTGTTGTTGCCAAACGTGCCCGCACACCCAACCAACAACCGTGGCACACTAAGCAAACACTATACTTTCACTTCAAAAACAAAGTCGACGCTATCAGGTGTAACTTCACCTCCCATGACTTGCCCCAACTACTTCCTTTCTCGTTCCCATCCCCCATACCCTCTCTGAATATCTTCTCCCCTGTAGCTGAGGAAGAGGTTGATGATCTGCTCTCCTGCTCGAAATCTACTACTTGTGCGCTTGATCTCATCCCGTCTCACCTTGTATACTCTCTTTCCCCTCTACTTTGTCCAACTCTAACCCATCTCATCAACCTCTCCCTGTCCTCTGGAATAGTACCGTCAACCTTCAAGCAAGCCCAAATCGTACCTGTATTGAAAAAATCTTCCCTTGACCCTACTCTTCCATCTAACTACCATCCTATATCCCTTCTCCCATTCGTGTCCAAGTTGCTGGAGAAAACGGTGCACTCATGGCTGACAGACTTTCCGACTGTCAATGACCTACCAATGACCCTTTTCAATCTGGCTTTGGACCCTTACACTCTACTGAAAAAGCCCTCACTAGAGTATCAAATGACCTCCTTGCTGCCAAATCTGAAGGCCACTTCTTGGTGATGATCCTCTTAGATCTCTCTGCTTCCTTTCACACCATTGACCACCGCCTCCTTCTTAATAAGTTATCCTCTCTTGGCTTAGGTGGTGCGGCACTCTCTTGGATCGAGTCGTACTTATCTGAGCGCTCCTATTCAATGTCATTTTCTAGAGCGACATCGTCGCCTGTACCACTCTCTGTTGGTGTTCCACAAGGACTGGTCCTAGGCCCGCTGTTGTTTTCCCTCTACACTACCTCTCTGGGAGAACTCATCCGCTCTTTTGGCTTTCACTACCACTTGTACACGGATGATACTCAGCTCTACCTCTCCTCCAATGACCTCACTCCCGCTCTAGTGTCACGTGTAGCTGAGTGTCTGTAGGCCATCTCCGCTTGGATGTCTGATCGCTACCTGAAACTCAACCTCTCCAAAACAGAACTGATTATCTTCCCTTCCTCAACCGCTGTCCCTACACCTGGGTTCACAGTCACCATTGATATTACTACAATCGTACCGGCTGACCGTGTTCAATGCCTTGGGGTCACTTTTGACTCTGCTCTCTCCTTCGTTCCTCAAATTCAGTCCTTAGCCAAATCCTGTTGGTTGCACCTAAGGAACATCGCAAGCATTTGCCCAAAATTCTAGTGCACTCGCTTGTGATCTCTCGCCTGGACTACTGTAACGGTCTTCTGACTGGACTACCTCTGGCTCGTCTGGCTCCCCTACAGTCTATCCAAAATGCGGCTGCCAGACTCATCTTTCTTGCACGTCGGTCTGATTCGGCGGCTCCTCTCTGCAACGCCCTCCACTGGCTTCCCGTCTGTTCGAGGATAACATTTTAAATTCTGTCTTTAACCTACAAAGCCCTCCACTCCTCTGCTCCTACGTACATTTCCTCCCTTGTTAACCGTTACCTCCCTGCACGACCTTTGCGCTCCTCAAAGGGATTAACACTCTCTTCTAATCTCATCACCACTTCTCACTCGCGTCTCCAAGATTTCGCCCGAGCTGCCCCCTCTCTCTGGAACTCCCTTCCCCTGAGCATCCAGCTCTCTCCCTCCTTTTCAAACTTTAAAAAGTCCCTCAAAACTCATCTCTTTAGAGAGGCTTACTACCCAACCCACTAGATTAACAGTCACTTTGCCTCTAGCTGATCCCAGCTAGCTGGTACACACACTCCATCTTTGGCTTATCTCACCTAGTGCCTCCCATCCACTCTACTGTTACTACAACTTCAATCCCTCTGACCTCTTCAATCCCTTAATTGTCTCATGGACCCTATTCCCTCTAGATCGTAAGCTTACGAGCAGGGTTCTCTACTTCATGTACCAGTCTGTTCTAGTTTGTCTAACTTAGTATGTAGTTCCCTTCTATGTTCTGTACCAAGCCCTACGAAAATTGTTGGCGCTGTACAAATAAAAGTTAATGTAATGTAATGTAATATCTCACGTTTTAAAGGACAAATGGGGCTTTCTTTTGATACTATTATTTTCATCATATCACATCATTTACTATTAAAAAAATATGTAAATTATGATGAAAATATGAACAAAATGCGAAGATGTTTGCACTCCTCTTGCCAGTAAAAATGTAAATATTTATTAGATGTGGATCCGACAGAATAAATATCAATAACAAAGCATATGTGGGAAAGGAAGGACTTCCCTTGCGCATTTCACGTGGAATCACGCTTAATCATAGGCTAGTGAAAGAGTGAACACAGATCTATAAAATAAAATGCTCAAACAAATCAGTGAAAAGGTTAAATAAATCATGTTTATTAAACAACCAATAATACAAGTTATGTTTGAACACTGTGAATATAAACATGAAACAAGGAAATCAGTTTGCTACAAATGTATGTGTGTGTATATATATATACTAGACAGTTGGTTCTTCAGAGTTACATCAAAAAAACATTCTCAGTGGAAATATATTTAAAAAAATGAAATAAACAGAAGTACAATGTAAAGACCTGTAGAAACAGGATAAATGGGTAATTCCCCCAAAAGAAATATACTCACACTTTACAGAGCCAAATATAACCGGCTCTAGGTGTGAGAAGCAAGTGGACTATAAGTCCTATAACCCTCCAGATCTTTAGGACTCCTCTCTGCTCATTCACACAGGGGATGATGTTCTTGTCCAGTATACAAAGGAGGCAATGGAGTATATGTAGATTTACAAACAATATTTAATGGCCCCTTAATTATCTTTGAGGCTTTAAAAACGGATCATTAAAAACATACTTGAACTGAGGCACAATACAGTGATGATAATTCCTTTGTTATAGAAGTCCAATGATGGTAACGACCAGCGTGTTCAGACAAATAACAGAGATAAATAGTTCTCTCTATACTGGCTCCAGGTGGAGCCGAAACGTCGATGTATATGACAGTTATTATTTAATACAGATTTTTTTCCACTTTTCTAAAATCCTATGAGTGCGTGTTTCTTATTTGTTTTTGGACTTATATGTTGCTTGAAAAACTGCACTGTACCTAGGTATTGAACCATTTATTGATTTATATGTGAAGTCAAGTGCACTACTGTTTGGATTTTTGTTTATATATATATATATAACAAGAAAAGTACCATGATGTATACATGATATCTGAAAAATTATGAAACCTGTGAAACATGGTATACACAATAAATAATCAGAAAAAGGAAAGATGAAATAACATACAATGAAATAATATATGTGATTTACCAATTTTGTGTGTGTTCTAAACGTAATCGCTATAAAGGAAAATATATATATATATATATATATATATTTATATATATAAAGCTCTCAAATACAAATGAAAGCTAGACATTATACAGAACTCCTTAAAATCATTGACACTAAATGTATTTAATGATATAAAACCTAAATGTTATGATTAGGAATGGCATGTTCCCGGTTAGCGTATACTTTGTCAGAATTGTAATGAGCAATCTTTATTATTCTTAAACTTATTCTGGTTGTATAAATAAAAAACTTTACATTTTTTGAAGGAAAGATGTTCTCTAACCTGACATTTGAGTGCTCTACTCGTTCGTCACACATATTGTTTAATACAGCGTCAAAATGGCGGCCGCCAGTGGGGATCCCATTGTATACTGGGGCACATTATCAACGGTAATTAGGTATTATGCTTATTATGCAATTAACTTTATTGTCTGTTCTCCGTTGTGTGCCCTATATATGTACCTGTATATTTAGTTGATGACCAGGTCTCCCTTGATAAAGGCTTCTTAGCCTAAACGTTGGGTGACCCCTTTTTCACTGTGTGATTCTCCTGTCTATGCTTGTTGCGTTTGTGGCATTTCTTGTTGTCTGATTACTTTTTCATGTGATTTTTCTATTTATATGTAAGTATTTATCTTTTTTACCCATTGGGTATATGTAATTATAATGCTTGTGTTGTGATATATTTTCTAATAAACTTTTTGATACTGCATATTTGTACTAGTGTAGCTTTATTCTCAGTGTGCTCCTCCTATTTCTTTATTGTATATGTTTTATCTGCTGCCAGGATAGATACATTTTTCTTTATAATCTTCTTTCTTTCAGGAAATTCTAAGCTGTAAGTTGTTACAAAAGCAACGTGTTGCATGTTTTCATTTTTCTCTTAAGGAGACCTCTTTCTACAAATTACCAGTTGATTGCCTGAGCTCACTTGAAAATTGTGCATTACATTATCTTTTAATGCTTCTTGTGATTTAATTATTCTAATGGATGCCGACTTATCTATAACTGAACAAACACAGGTTAATATTGATACCTCTATAATGACACAAGTTACTCAACTTAAAACAAATACGGATACAATAACAACTGAATACAACAATGTGAATACATATAGTAAGAATAGATTTAAGTGCTAGGCGCTACCATAACTATATGTGTTATTTAGTTATGCAGCTCACTTCCAGGTGGAACAAATATCTCAATTTCCACTAAGAAATAGATACAGTGTAAAGGTGGAGTGCAACAGTCATAAAATTAATTTTTGTGCAGAAAACAAGAATAGCCCACAGCTATGGGCACTAGGTTTGCCCCCAGTTATGTGAACTTTTACATGGCATTCTGGGAGGAATTCCAAGCAGATTCTGACCGGCTCAAGCCCCAAGTAACAGTGGAGTGAGTAAGATTAACTTCCAGGTGCTGTAGCACAGAAAAAGGGTCTACTCACACCCCAGGCAGACAACAAGAACAAACAGAGGTAGTGCCAGCTGAAGTCATCCGGAAGGTAGACAGCATTAATCCATAGTTGGTTTGTAAAAAGTAACTTTATAAATCAAAAAAAGAATAATAAAACCATCGAGCAGGGAGACAGGAACAAAACAGATACGACACACGCTTGACGCGTTTCGCACCAACTGGCGCTTTGTCAAAAGCAGTCTGAAGTATCATGGTACAACACACAATATATATATACATAAATACACAATTAAAAAGTAATTAGTATAGTACCTGCAGCTGGTGTCAGTGAGGAGGGGCGGCCACCATGCTCAGAATGATCAAAGAGCATGCATACTAGAGTCAGGGAGCTAGACACGCCCCCCCAAAGGTGGGGGCCGTTGCAAGGAGCAAGAGACACGCCCCCCCTGCCTGTCAGCAGCTGAGGTTTACACAGAGTGAATGGAGCACAATCTGTACACAAGTACAATGTCTTCATAAGGAACAGCAGCTCATTGAACATTGAGCACTGCAGCTGGTGTCAGTGAGGAGGGGCGTCCACCATACTCAGAATGATCAAAGAACATGCATACTAGAGTCAGGGAGCTAGACACGTCCCCCCAAAGGTGGGGGCTGCTGCAAGGAGCAGGAGACACGCCCCCCTCCCTGTCAGCAGCTGAGGATTACACAGAGTGAATGGAACACAGTCAGGACACAAGTACAATGTCTTCATAAGGAACAGCAGCACAGGGCTTAATGAACACTATGGAAGAGAGAGAGAAACAGGATTTAGCATAATAAATAGCAATAGTGCATATCATATATAGGGCAAGGTATAAATTGAAATAAAAAATTTATGAATGAATGACAGCGATAGAAGGTTATAGTCAGTAATAGTATTATTGGATATACACACAGTAGAAATGATTAAAACATTTAAGAGATACCATAATTAAAAAGAATAAATAGATATAAATGGATATATATAAGTATTAAAAAAATAAAGGTGAAAAGCAATAAGCATGAAACAGACATTTCAGACAAATATGGAATAAACTAAGGAAATATAATATAATATAATGAGTGGAACATTATTGTGTGAAACAGTGATTGTATATAAAGTGAAAAAGCGAAAAAAAACTGACACTGACACCAGCTGCAGGTACTATACTAATTGCTTTTTAATTGTGCATTCTGGGAGGAATGCTTTGTTTATGGGGAACATGACTGGAGAGCGAACCTGGTGCTATATAAGAGATATATAGATGATATCTTTCTAGTGTGGAAAGGCAGTGAGGAATCTCTATTCACTTTTTTGTTTTTTTAAACAATAATGATTGGAACATAAAACTTACCATGGAACAAAGTAAAGATAAAGTGTCCTTTTTGGAATTAGATATTTACATAGAAGAGAATATAATAAAAACAAAAACATATTTTAAAAATGTAGATGTAAATAGTTATATTCGTTTAGATAGTGGCCATTTTTCCCCATGGCTTTTAAATATCCCAAAAAAACAATTCCTTAGATTAAGACGTAAATTGTTGTACAGAGAATGACTTCTTTACCGAACAGGCAGAAAAATTTAAGAGAAGTAAAGGAGATTGAGAAGGAATGTATATATAATAAGAAAGATAAAGATCCAAAAGGCGAAAGAAAAACGTTGGTTACAGATTTTAATCAGGATTACAAATATTTAACAAAAATTCTTAAAAAACATTGGCAATTGTCACTTAAAGACACAGATTTAAAAAAAATTCTAGGTTATAGACCCAGTATTACATATAGAGGTGCACCTAGTCTTAAAACCATGATTAATAGAAGTTTTCTGAGAGATGAGAAAACGCGAGTAAACCCATTTGGGGTAACAAATGGGTTTTATAGTTGCAAAAACTTTAAAGCCTGCACGACAAGTCATAACCCAAAACAATACGAAATAAAATCACTAATGCATGGGTTTACTTCAGGGAGATTATGCCAAACTAATCTTATTGATTTTTTTGATTGGGTAACTAAAATAATAGATCATGGTGGTGCAGTAGACATTGCTTACCTAGATTTCAGTAAGGCTTTTGACACTGTCGCACATAGAAGGCTTATCAATAAACTAAAATCTTTGAGTTTGGATTTCAATATTGTTGAATGGATTACACAATGGCTGAGTGACAGGCAACAGAGGGTTGTAGTCAATGGGGTATATTCAATGCAAGGTCTTGTTACTAGTGGGGTACCTCAAGGATCTGTTCTTGGACCCATTCTCTTTAATATTTTTATTAGCGATATTGCAGAAGGTCTTGTTGGCAAAGTATGTATTTTTGCTGATGATACAAAGATTTGCAGCAGGGTTGATATTCATGGAGGGATAAGCCAAATGGCAAATGATTTAGCTAAACTAGAAAAATGGTCAGAGCAGTGGCAACTGACATTTAATGTGGACAAGTGCAAGATTATGCACCTTGGGCGTAAAAACCCAAAAGCAGAATATAGACTATTTGGTACAGTCCTAACCTCAACATCTGAGGAAAGGGATTTAGGAGTAATAATTTCAGAGGACTTGAAGGTAGGTAGGCAATGCAATAGAGCAGCAGGAAATGCTAGCAGAATGCTTGGTTGCATAGGGAGAGGTATTAGCAGTAGGAAGAGGGAAGTGCTCATGCCATTGTACAGAGCACTGGTGAGACCTCACTTGGAGTATTGTACGCAGTACTGGAGACCGTATCTCCAGAAGGATATTGATACTTTGGAGAGAGTTCAGAGAAGGGCTACTAAACTGGTTCATGGGTTGAAGGATAAAACTTACCAGGAAAGGTTAAAGCATCTTAACATGTATAGCTTGGAGGAAAGACGTAACAGGGGGGATATGATAGAAACATTTAAATACATAAAGGGAATCAACACAGTAAAGGAAGAGAGTATATTTAAAAGAAGAAAAACTACCACAACTAGAGGACATAGTCTTAAATTAGAGGGGCAATGATTTAAAAGTAATATCAGGAAGTATTACTTTACTGAGAGGGTAGTGGATGTATGGAATAGCCTGCCAGCAGAAGTGGTAGAGGTAAACACAGTCAAGGATTTTAAGCATGCGTGGGATAGACACAAGGCTATCCTAGCTATAAGACCGGGAACGGGGGACTAATAAAAGTACGCAAAAAAAAAAATTGGGCAGACTAGATGGACCGAATGGTTCTTATCTGCCGACACATTCTATGTTTCTATGTTTCTAAAATTACGTGCAAAACAAATAACGTAATTTATTTATTAACATGCTCTTGTATAATGCAATACGTAGGAAGAACGATTTGCCCTTTACATAAAAGAATTGCGGAACATATGGGTTACCTTCGGAAGAAATATATGGAACATAGTGTTTCCGCACATTTCTCCACACAACATCAGACGGACCCAAGAAAATTGCAATTTATAGTTATAATGTCTGTAAAAAAATATTTGAGAGGGGAAGATTTTATAAGAACAATTGGTCAAACTAAAATAAAGTGGGTGCATGCCTTAAAAACTCTAACACCAGGGGGACTTAATATAGAATTTGACTTATCCAATCTTCTTTGAAATTATATATTTGTTACTGACCATTTTTTCTTTCTGTTCTCTCTCTTTTAAACCTATGTTTACGACTATGAAATAGACTGCCGATGACCATCTGCATTTTTGTATATATATATATATATATATATATATATATATATATATATATATATTGCTTATACTATTGTTTACACTATAAGCAAGAATTGTATTTCGGTATTAATAGGTATTTGTAATTTTGTAATGGTGTTTAAGTAAAGTAGGGCATTGAATGTATCAGGGATTAATAGGTAAATGTTTGTGTATTTTAGCTAGACTAATAAATTGGGCTGTATAAATAAGTATGTCAAGAGGTGTGTTATCCAGAATTGAATTCTGTACTGGCTAACTAAATGTTAATTAAAGTAGGGCATCGAATGTATCAGGGACTATTAGGCAAAAGTCTGTATATTTTAGCTATGTTATCAAATTGGTCTGTATTGATGTGTATGTGAGGGGTGTCTGTCAGCCAGTATTGAGTTCTTTACTGGCTGACTAGATGTTAATCATGGACATCAAACAATCTGTCCGTAGTTAAAAACGCAATAGTAGGGTATTAAATATGTTAATGGATAGCTTTTCATATATGTTTTTTAATTATACATGTTTTTAAAATTAATAAATAATAAGTATATGAAGAATTGCTGCTAGCCAATATTGAGCTTTTATATATTGATAGATTTAATGTTAAGTGTAGATAATAAACAGTTTGATTGTAGTCAATGTCATCATTGGCATCAAGGGAGGAGTTGTGCCAAGTACCTACAACATAAAAGAGCAATGCTGCGATGAGGGGGGCGTGCATTTGAAGAAGCCATCTTCGCCAAGAAGCCAAGAAAAGCGTCTGACACGCCCCCTCCTCTTCGTACTTGTATCAATGTATTTCACGATTGTGGGGTTTCTTTCTTATTCCTATTCTGCATATAATATCCTACATATGTGCTGAATTGATGAGGAGCATCCAGAGAAAGTCCCACTACAAACAAATTTCTGGGGGACCTCACTGATACGTCTGCTTTGTGAGTATAACTTCCATAACCCTTATACATATACCAAAATTATTTCAAACAGAGTGCATTATTGTATTGTACATTTGTTTTTTGGGTATACCATACCTTGCCCTCTTTCGAGATATACTTATGTTTTAAAAATTTACTTACCACAATACTTACCATAAAAACAAATAAAGATAGAGGAGTATCGTTTAGCGAGGCAGAGTCTTCTATTTCCAATTTGCTCCTCCCCTGCCTCATCGTTAGCTTCCTCGGGAGAGACTTCCATGGATTTAACAGAAAATCGTCAACCGAAAATGAATCAAACATTTGATGAGTCGATGAAAGGATCAAGTTTAACATCAAAAAACGGGCAATGATATCTCTTTACCAAAAAGAGAAAACAAAAAAGAAAGTACGCTGAGGAGGAGGTAGAAGAAGAAGAAGAGGAGTATCGCTACAATCTAAGGAAGGGATCACGCAACAGGAGAAAATAAGTCCATCAAATATAGTGAATTTATCCGACTACGAACTATCCACTCCAGAAGAACAAGTATTGAGTCTGGGACTTTCCTTCTCTCCGGATAAACATTTTGACTTTTTCAGAACTTTATTGGATGTTAACCGTTTTGTGCAGAATATTACAGTAAAAAACATTTTAAGTGCATTGAAAACATATCATGGGTGAGTGTCTCTGAATTGCAAGAATGTGTAATTAATGATGCTCATGGTTTAGCTAATTCTTTGACTGGTAATTTAACATTTCATGACAAATTACTTACTGAACACATTACAAGATCTGAACATCATTACAAGATCTAGAAGCAGAACAATGGGATCATAGCTTAAAGAGGGTTGACAAATTAGATACTAAATTAAAAAACAAATCCCATTTCTAACCTATTATTGGCAGAATGGGGGAAACCAATATTTTTCAAAAAGCTGTAGAAAGGGAATTATGTAATTTGTCCAAAAATAAAAGCATTCCCTATCACCATAACTTAATGGCTTCACAAAAAACAGCCATACCTAAGTTAAAGAACAATGATAATATAATTATCAAAGAGGCTGATGAGGGTGGCTCTGTAGTTATATTGAACAAAAGAGATTATTTGAAAGAAGCTGAAAGACAATTTTTTGACATCAATACTTACACTAAACTTCCTACAGACCCAACCGAAAGTTATCTAAGAGGTCTTAAAGACATGCTGGACACTGGTGATTTTGGGGGCTTTTTAAATGAGATGGAAGGGGAGTTCCTGTATAAAGAAGATCCTATTTATACCCATATGCAGCCTAGGTGAAGAACTGTCAGAGTGGCTAAATATGTATCTTCAGCCATTGGTCAATCAACAAAAAAGCATTCTAAAAGTCACTAAAGATGTTCTTGCACAAGTTAAACATTTGGGTTGGCAAACTAATTACACATGGGTTACTATGGACACATGCTCACTTTATTCCTGTGCAGATAAAGTGACAAGCGCTATATATAATGTGCAGACAAACAAATTATGCAGCAAACACTAGTGCATTTTCCTCCAATTAGCACAAAATAGTGAATATCGTGTAATAAAGTGTTGCGCAGGATATAATAAAAAAAATACTTATCAGAGATATATAGGCGAAAATCCAGCCTTTTTTAGATGTATATAAAAGAGAAGAAAAAAATATATACAAAATTGTGCAGTATTGTGAATATAAGGAAAATAAATATCTCCCCCTAAAGAATTGTACTCACACTCTACAGAGCCTATAGGACCGGCTCTGGGTGTATAAGGCGTGCAGACTCTGAGTCCCAAAATCCCCACATCCACTGGATAGATAATCGATGGAATACTCGTGGAGCAGGACACAACAGGAGTGAGAAACAAACGTTGTAGTGTCAAATGTAAACAATTTTAATTCCCCCCCACATATAGCAGCTTACATAGAAGAAGTTCAAAAACGATATCCCATGTAAAAAAAACAGTTAAAAACAGCATAGGTAAAAAGCAGGCAGAGTCACCCAGCCGATCATATCACAGTCTCCATCCGTCACTTCATAGGAGCAGGCAGCAGCTGAAGTTTGTATAGGCAGCGTTCTGCTGGAGCAGCTGTTTTTTAGGGATTTACTAAATATGCTGTATATCTTCTCTATAATGTGTTCTATATAGTTAAAGGCCTTGATATTTGCTGTTTTTATTGATACTATTTTTCTTTTGTTTTCTGTTTGTTTCTTTTTCCCTGTTGGGGAGTGAACACACTGAACTAACCACTTTGCATAGAAATGGGTGTGTATGTGATCATTTACAGCCGTTTCTATGGCAACCGGAATTGATCTCCCTTTATAAACTGCAAGTCTGCATCTAGATGTCACTGCTCTGAAAAAGCCCACGTGTGGGCGAAACGCGTCGCGTGACATTATTGACGAGACTTGCAACTAGGAAGTACCAGCTCCTCCAGCAGAACGCTGCCTATACAAACTTCAGCTGCTGCCTGCTCCTATGAAGTGACGGATGGAGACTGTGATATGATCGCTGGGTGACTCTGCCTGCTTTTTACCTATGCTGTTTTTAACTGTTTTTTACATGGGATATCGTTTTTTAACTTCTTCTATGTAAGCTGCTATATGTGGGGGGAATTAAAATTGTTTACATTTGACACTACAACGTTTGTTTCTCACTCCTGTTGTGTCCTGCTCCACGAGTATTCCATCGATTATCTATCCAGTGGATGTGGGGATTTTGGGACTCAGAGTCTGCACGCCTTATACACCCAGAGCCGGTCCTATAGGCTCTGTAGAGTGTGAGTACAATTCTTTAGGGGGAGATATTTATTTTCCTTATATTCACAATACTGCACAATTTTGTATATATTTTTTTCTTCTCTTTTATATACATCTAAAAAAGGCTGGATTTTCGCCTATATATCTCTGATAAGTATTTATTTTATTATATCCTGCGCAACACTTTATTACACGATATTCACTTTATTCCTGTATTCGGCATAATTTGGGTCTAGATTCATTAAGGATTATTCTTGACAAATATAGTGATTATACAGAAGATCTAAAACAATTCATATTACAAGTAACTGAATTTCTTTTACTTCAAAATTCTTTTTACAATGCCATTGGACAGCCATGGGCTCACGATTTGTCCCTTCATATGCCAATATTTATATGGCGGCTTTTGAAGATCAGTTTATTTATAGTCAGGCAAACCCTTTTTTGTCAATGTATCACCTGGTTTGGGCGGTATATTGATGACTTGCTGTTTGTCTGGCAGGGTTCCGTTACACAATTAAATGACTTATTCAACTGTGTGAATCACAATTCCTTAAATTTGAAATTTACGATCAATAGTTCTACAGAAAGCATTGACTTTCTAGAACTTACTCTTAAAGGAGACTTAGATAGAAATAACATATAGACTATGTCTTTTAGGAAACTGACATCCGGTAACTCAGTATTAAATGCAAGTAGCTGCCATATCAAACCAGTCATCAATAATATCCCAGTGGGTCTTTTTATCACTCTCAGACAAAATTGTTCTGATATTGTAACATTCAATAATCAATTTATAGAACTTACCAACAGATTATTAGATAGAGGATATAAATCATGGATGATTAATAGCTCTATCCAAATTGCAAAATCATGAGATAGGTATTGTTTGCTTCAGATTAAAAAGATACCAAATAAAAAAGGAACATCTGTAAGGTTTAGAAATAGAAATCAATCTTTAATGCAAAATGAAAACATGCAACAAGTTGCTTTTGTAATGGCTTACAGCTTAGAATTTCCTGAAATAAATAAGATTATAAATAAAAAATTATCCATCTTGGCAGCAGATAAAACATATAATGAGATATTGTCACCAGGAGTTCGTTTCTCTGCCCAGAGATCCATACACTAAAATATCTGCTTTCACCTAGTCCTTATGTACCATACTACTCTAGGCAATTGGCTGAATGTCGTAGGCACATTTCCATGTGGGAACAAAATATGTAGAACATGTAGACATGTAACTAAAAAACAAGATATTGTTTCCCATGCTAACGGAGAAATCTTCTCCAATCAAAGATACACCAAATGCAATACAATAAATGTGATTTATGTTATATCTTGTACCCACTGTAATAAACAATATGTGGGATGAACGAGTAGAGCACTCTTTAGAATTTTCCCACTCTGTTTAAAATGGCTAGCACTCTGATTGGTTGGTTTGAAATCCAACCAATCATAGTGCTCTGTGTCATTTTACACAGCGTGGGAAAGTTCTTTAGAATTTTCCCACTCTGTTTAAAATGGCTTGCACTCTGATTAGTTGGTTTGAAATCCAACCAATCAGAGAGCTCTGTGTCATTTTACACAGCGTGGGAATGTTCTTTGGAATTTTCCCACTCTGTTTAAAATGGCTATCACTCTGATTGGTTGGTTTAAACCTGTCAGTCTCTTCATTTACCTGTCAGAGCACTTTGATTGGTTGGCTTAAACCAACCAATCAGAGTGCTCTGAGCTTAATTGCAGGGTGGGGCAAGGCTTTATAAGCCTTCCCCCGCCCTGCAGAGCTCAGTCTGCATGGGACCCTCCATGGGCGAAGATGGATTATTTTTTCACCCACCAGTGGATTATTTTCTTTTTTTGAGCTCGTTGTTTTTTTTTTTTTTTTTAACAGTTGCGGCGCTTATTATGCTTTTTTATTTGGCCTTTTTGGGGGCTAAAGAAAAGAAGAAATAAAAAAGAAGACATCAAATGGTAAGTATGAAATTGTTTTTTTACAGGTTAGTTTATTGCCCACCCCCTCACTATTATTAGGGTGACCGGCAATGGGTGTGGACCGGGGGGGGCATTAGGTCCCCCCCTCATTATTTTTATAGGGTCCCCACCCACCGGCAATGGGTGGGGACCGGGGGGACATTAGTTCCCCCCTAACATTATGAGGTTCGGGTTCGGGGTCAAGTTCGACTTTTTTTCGGAGTTCGGCCGAACCCGCAGAAACCAAACATCCAGGTGTTCGCTCAACTTTATATAGGACACAGATTCCAAGTAATTTTTCACAGTTATGCCCTAACAGAGTTTGTTGGGCATTTAGTGCTGCTGGATGTAAATGGACCAATTCCTTTAAATTTAGACATGAGTGTTTAAATTGTGCAGGTCCTTTCGGTGCTACAAACAATTGGTAACTCTTAATTGGGAGCAGATTTCAAAAGGCCAAAATCTTTTCCCATTTTTAAGCTATTATCCAAACCAGCAGATAGCACAGCTACTTAAAGAAGTTTTTTTGTTTGTTTTAAGATTCCAGTTTCTACTTCTACAATTGAATTTCTTAAAAACCTTAGTTCAGTTAATTTACATTTAGATATTGTTAAAAATAAGATTGAGAAAGAAATCGCTTTAGGTAGAGTTGCAAGGCCTTTTCCGGTTCCTCCATTTAAATTTTTTCCCCCTTGGGCTTGTTTCCAAAAAAGAGAAAGGGGCCTATAGATTGATTCATCACCTATCCTACCCAGATGTTCCGTCTTTAAATGATGAGGTGGGTACTTCCATTATTTCTGTGTCTTATACTTCTTTTGATGATGCACTGACTTGGGTAAGACAGTGTGGACAGGGTGCGCTGTTATCAAAAGTAGATATTTGAGCTGCTTTCAGACTACTCCCCATTCATCCTGACTGGTTTGGGTCTTAGGATTTCAATTTGAGGGTGGTTTTTACTTTGATAAATGTATGCCAATGGGCTTTTCTGATTCTTGTTTTTATTTTATAAATTTGGCTTATTTTCTACAGTGGGTTCTTAAAGAAGTGTCTTGGTTACAGACGGCTATTCATTATTTGGATAATTTTATTGTTATCAGTAAAGCAAATTCTAATGAGTGTTTAAACATGTTTTAAACATTTACTACAATGTTTTGTTCGTTTAGCACAACATTTTGGTATCCCTTTGGCGCAGGAGAAAACAGTGTGGCCTACCACCTCTTTGCAGTATCTTGGAAAAATAGTTTCATCTCCCAGAGGAAAAAATGTTGAAAAAAATGAAATGTGAATGTTTACATTTATTAAGTGTTAATAAAACTACAGTTAAAATAATACAGTCTTTCATGGGTCATTTAAACTTTGTTCTTTCTAAAAATATGTCAAAGTCGATTGCAAGTTTGAAAAATCATCATCACCATGTTCGAGTGTCCAGGGAGATCAAAGAAGACCTTCAGGTTTGGGATGAATTTTTATCCAATTTCAATGGTACCAATTTATGGCGAAGTGATTTTATGTCAAACTGGGAGTTAAATATATTTACACATGCTGCCGGGTCAAAGGATTTTGGTATCTATTGGCTTGGCAAATGGGCGGATGCTAGTTCTCCTCAGCTGTGGGTTGGACTAAAATGATAACTCTGTTGGAATTATTCCCAATTATGGTAGCTTTGGAAATCTGGGGCTCTGAGCTATCCAATAAAATAATAACCTTCCATTTTGTTAATATGGGCATAGTTTGGGTTATTAACTCACTTAAGGCAAAAACTACCCCCGTAATCAATCTGTTGCGAAGATTGGTTTTGCTTTTTTTAGTCCATAATATCTGGGTTAAAGCGAAAGATGTGAAGGGCAAAGTTAATTAAATAGCTGATGCTGTGTCTCACTTTGATTTTAAGGCCTTCAGGTCTCTTGCTCCTTTAGCAGAGGAATATGGAACGAGGTTGCCAGAGCACATCTGGGAGCTAACTTCGCCCAGATAAGTGATTTATTAGGGCTTTAGCTCGCACTAGTCACATGGGAAGCTTACTTAAAGGCATGGGGAGAATGGTGTATTTTAAAGGGTGATTATGAAAAAATGCCATTGACCCAAGTTTATCAGATGCTACATATTTTGTTCTTGTCCAAATTCAAGAGGGTATTTCAAAGTATGCTTTAAAGAGAGCATTATTGGGTATTTCCTTTCTTCTTAAGGTATTGGGGAAAAAGCCCATTTTTAAAGAATTTGTCATTCAGCAAATGTTGAAAGGAGTTTGTGCTCGGAAACCAATTAAAAAAGATACCAAATGTTCAATATCTTTTCAATTATTAGGGGATTTAGTCAATAAACTGAAGGAAATTTGTAGGGACCCATTTGAAACCCAGGTTTTTACCACTGCTTTTGTGCTGGCTTTCTTTGGTGCCTTTTGTATTAGTGAATCGGTTTCTGTCTCCAGATCTTGCAACACTGGCATTCAATTCAGTGACCTATATTTGATGGAAGGTTCTTAAAGAATTTTCTTAAAGAGATCTAAAACAGATAAACAAGGAACATGCTTTTGGGTATATTTGAGGGCTTTTAATTATCCTGTTCTGGTATTCCTCTTTCTAACTTTCAGTTTTGTAAAATCCTAAAATTAATTTGTAAACGTTTGGGTTTGCAGGACAGGAGAATTACTTCCCATTCCTTTTGAACTGGAGCTTCTGCTGAGGCAGTTTCTCAGGGTTTGTCCGCAGAAATTGTAAAAGGGGTGGGTAGATGGTCTTCTAATAGATATCAGCTATATGTATGGCCACAATTTTTGTGAACATATTTTGATTATATTTATTTTCAGATAAGCCACTCCTAATTGTTTGGATTGTGGACCACTCGTTTATTCACTGGTTTTTTTTCGAAGAGCTGTGGACAAAATCTACAAAGACAACCTTGGTTTTGATAAGCAATCTGTGTTATTAAACTGGATTGGTGTTAGAGGTTTAAAAAGAACAAGTTTATCGGATGTATTTAAAAATTGTATTGTTACGTTACCAAGTCCTCATATTGCCATTTTACATTATGGAGGTAATGATGTAAATTCAATGCTGCTATTGCACCAATTCAGAACAGATGTGTGGCAGGTGAAACAATTGTTTCCCGATGCCTTTATCATTTGGTATGAAATAGTAACACGGTTGGTTTGGTTGCGCTGCGCAAGTCTTAAGCTGTTAGAAAGAGTTAGTCGTAAGCTAAACAAAGCTATGGAAAAATGGATGCCCACCATAGATGGTTCTTCTTTTTGGCACGTAGACATTGAGGGTCAGTGTTTTGGTTTATATTTCAGAGATGGTATTCATCTTTCTCATGTGAGTCTGGATATTTTTAAAAATGATTTGCAATGTATGATTGAAAAGGCCGTGGTCTGGTGTGGTGGGGTAAGAGGTCACCTGCCTATTTAAAGGTGGGTGGACTTCATGGTTAAAGTGATTTGATATTGAGGTGAACAATATGAAGTTATGTTAATTATTGAAGTTTTAAGTTCTGATTTTTAGGGCTGAATGGTGAAAGTTATGAGCTAATTCTCTGGGGGTTTAAAGACATGTGGTTATAAATGTTACAATTCCAGAGGTGAATTGAAGTTATGTTGCAAATGATGTGTAAACCAAATAAAGGACCACAGCCTTTCTTGCAAAATTCTTGTGTTGCATATTTATTTATTATCTATGTTAGTGATTTAGTACCAATTAACCCCTGAAGCACTTAAGATAGGCAGAAAGGAAAACATGTGCAAAAATAGTGATATATATAATTGAATAAACAAAGTGCAAAATGGTGAAATAATACTTGCAATACCACAAAATCTGATCTACGGACTGGGTTCCTGTTTTACGGTCGTATCCTCATCCTCATTTTAGTGGACTATTTGTTGCACATTTACTGTCATCCTGTGAGTTTGTTTTATGTAGCAGGGGTTACCTTTTACCCTGCCTGTTCGGTTCTACACATGTTTTTATCATCTTTTCCAGACCATATATTAAAATCAATCTGAAGATTTTACGTCTGATATGATCATTCCTCACGAACGTTTGTAAGTGTATCCTATATATATTTAGATTATTTCACGTTTTTTTTACATTATTGCACAATTATTGTGTTTTTTTGATTTTTCAAAGGAACCCACTATTCTGCGCCATTCTGCTTTTTGCTTTAGAAAGGAAAACATAACAGGAATCATGGCAGAGCTTGAATACATTGCATGGGTGGAACACAAGGCAGGGCAGGAGTAAGCATAAATAATAAACAAGAAAGCAAAGCAAGAAGAATACAGAAATGCCTGGATAAGCCTGCACAAGGGTACATGGTTACAACATTTAACCACTTATAGCATGGTGTAGCCATAGCAGTTTAGAGGGTTCACGTGGAGAGAGGGAATGAACTCCACTGGATAAGGCCAGTAAAAACAGGTTGAAGGAAAGTCAAAAAGATAAACCCCTCTAAAGGGGATAGCTTCTGCCAGCTTCTTAGACAGGAACAAAAAAGACTTCAGAGGGACAGGGGGGAGTCTATTTAAAGTTTTAGTTTTTTGTTCCTGTCAGCTGACTTGAGGAGCTAGCCACCCATATGTCAGTGCTGTCATGGTTGACCAGGAAATTTATATTTTTAAGAATAAAATAGTGGTCCAGCTTGACAAGATTTGTTTATAATTATTTTGTGATACAAGCTAGCAGTCATAGTATATTTTTTTGAAATTATAATTTAATGTGGAGATTAGTCAGAGACTGCAGAATAAGTGCGTCACAGATCAAATAATTGAAGATGTTTAGTGAAATATTGCATGTTAGTAATTTAAAATGTTTGAGTTTTATTTTCAAATAGATTGAAGCTATATAGCCCATGAAAAGACTAGCTCAAAGTGTAGCAACTCAAATCTACTGGTGGTCAAGTTTTTTTTGTTTTTTGTTTTAAATATTTTTATTGAATTTTGAATTTTCAACTCAATAAATCCACAGTAAAAAACAAGCAATGGGGAAGAGAAACAAGAAGCAAGGAGAAATACTGGGGAGAACAGGGGGGGGGGACACAGTTCATGCAATATAGTCATTCTTGATCTGAAGGGACACAACATTACCCTCTTTGTGAGAAAGAGAAGAGGGAGAAGGCTTAGTTCTGGTGTAATCCCGCACCTTTCTCAAGGAGGAGAAATGGGGAAGACCCTCAAACTTTTCCATTATTCCTGCGAGTATTTCTTCCAACAATCCAACAATTTAACTAAGTGGCGTCTTTCACCATTCTCATAAAAGGCAATACAGAAAATTATAACCAGATTGGTAGTTAATGTGATACGTGAAGGGGGGAAGGACCTCTTTTTTTATTTTATTTTTATTTTTAGTGACTCAACCGCTTGGGGAGGCAACTTCCATCCTACTATCTTCTGATTCTAAGAAAAGGAGCCAGGAGGCCCAGTATTTATGATGTTCGAGTCCCTTATCCAGAGTTGCCTGAGATAGTTCCTCGACCCGTCATAACTTCTCGACCGAATCGATCCAAACCCTAAACGTAGGTGTGTGTTTGCTCTTACAGAATCTAGGTATCATCATTTTAGCTGCATTTAGCAGCTTGATGGTGAGTGAGTGTTTATATTTGGATATGGAGTATTCGTTAGGATTGGGGTGAGAATGGTACCGGTAAGTCTGAAATGGTGTCTACTACATGGACTATTGTATTCCAAAATCTTTTAATAGGAGTGCAGTCCCATCAAATGTGCTTGAAAGTGCCTTTATGGGCGTTTAATCTCCAACAGATATCAGGTACGTTTGGGAATGCCCGGTGGAGGGTTGAAGGAACTCTATACCACCTAGTCAAGAGTTTGTAGGCGTTTTCCTGCACTCTGGTGGAAGGGGAGCATTTATGGGCGAGAAGTGTTCGTTTTTCCCACTGTGGGTCGGTAAAGATGATGTCGCAGTCATTTTTCCAAGACCTGATAAAATGTGGTTTGTGGTTGGGCTGCAGATCTATGAGTAGGGAATGTATGGAGGAGATCAGTCTAGTTGGGGTGGATTTGGATACGCATAAGGACTCGAAGGCAGTTATAGATGGACCACTATCTGGTGGGGGGGGGGGTGTAGTGTTTGGAAGAAGTGTTCCAGTTGGCTGTAAGTCCAGGTGGAGCCCGGAGGCTGTCCTGGGATCTGGAGGTCTACGTATGTTTTCAGGGACCTGTTATCTGTTAGGAGGTGCCCTAACCTTCGGGAAGGTGGTGGGCTACGGTAGAAACCGGTCAAAGGGTCTCCCAGTCAGACCTGGGGGGAAGTCTGTGTTGTGTGAGAGGGAGAGGAGTGGGGAAGGGGTGCTAAGTAGTCCTAGTTTAGTAGAGATCCGTCTCCATATTGAGAGAGTGGGGGGTAGCGTGTCGGTTATCGAATGTCACTGTTTGCTTTGGTGCAATCCACCCCGCTACTGCGATGGGAACTACCATGGTGCTATGTTCGACTGAAACAGAAAGTTTATGTGCTGGTCGGGACCATTCGACTATTCATGCTAGAATTTTAGCCTGATAGTATGTTTCTACATCCAGGACCCCCAATCCCCCCTTTTCTTTGGGCCTTATCAAATAGTCATATTTTAGGTGTGGAGGCTTAGAGTTCCAGAGGAACCGGATAACTGTCGATCTGAGTTCCTTGAAGAATTGTTTGGGGATTACAATGGGTAGGGTTTGTATCAGGTACAGGAGTCTGGGCAGAATGTTCATCTTTATTGACGCCACCCACCCGAACCATGAAATCTTTTTTGCGGACCATTTGCGCAGGTCCTCTTTTATGTTGAGTAATATTGCCTGATGATTAAGTTGGAAAAGAGAGTCTACTCGCGGAGCAAGGAGTATCCCCAAGTATTTAAGTTTAGTGGGTGCCCATTTGAATGGGAACGATTGGTGTAGGATAAGTAGATCTTGTTGGGGGGGCAGAGATGTTTAGAGCCTCTGATTTAGATGTATTTAGTATAAAAAAAGGACAGTGAACTATAGGTTTGGAACTCTGCTAGAATATTTGGTAGGGATACGAAGGGTTGTGCCTCCCGGTTGGGGATACATCCAACCTGGTCTCGGTGGATGAGTTGGGAAAGGATATGATTTAGTCTGGAGCTGAGCACTTTAGCAAAGAGTTTGACATCTACGTTCAAGAGGCATATTGGTCTATAGTCACCACATAACCCCGGGTTTCGCCCCTGTTTGTGGATGAGGGTGATAAGGGCATCCTGGGATTGGGCTGGGAGGGTCCCACCGGAAGCCAAAGCATTACAAACTTTAGTAAGGGGTTTGAGAAGGATAGAAACTAAGATTGGAGGATCTTAGTTATGAAGAGAGACTAAAAACTTGCATTTATTTATATATAGAAACATAGAAACATAGAATGTGTCTGCAGATAAGAACCATTCGGTCCATCTAGTCTGCCCAATTTTTTTGAGTACTTTTATTAGTCCCCCTTTCCCGGTCTTATAGCTAGGATAGCCTTGTGTCTATCCCACGCATGCTTAAAATCCTTGACTGTGTTTACCTCTACCACTTCTGCTGGCAGGCTATTCCATACATCCACTACCCTCTCAGTAAAGTAATACTTCCTGATATTACTTTTAAATCGTTGCCCCTCTAATTTAAGACTATGTCCTCTAGTTGTGGTAGTTTTTCTTCTTTTAAATATACTCTCTTCCTTTACTGTGTTGATTCCCTTTATGTATTTAAATGTTTCTATCATATCCCCCCTGTTACGTCTTTCCTCCAAGCTATACATGTTAAGATGCTTTAACCTTTCCTGGTAAGTTTTATCCTTCAACCCATGAACCAGTTTAGTAGCCCTTCTCTGAACTCTCTCCAAAGTATCAATATCCTTCTGGAGATACGGTCTCCAGTACTGCGTACAATACTCCAAGTGAGGTCTCACCAGTGCTCTGTACAATGGCATGAGCACTTCCCTCTTCCTACTGCTAATACCTCTCCCTATGCAACCAAGCATTCTGCTAGCATTTCCTGCTGCTCTATTGCATTGCCTACCTACCTTCAAGTCCTCTGAAATTATTACTCCTAAATCCCTTTCCTCAGATGTTGAGGTTAGGACTGTACCAAATAGTCTATATTCTGCTTTTGGGTTTTTACGCCCAAGGTGCATAATCTTGCACTTGTCCACATTAAATGTCAGTTGCCACTGCTCTGACCATTTTTCTAGTTTAGCTAAATCATTTGCCATTTGGCTTATCCCTCCATGAATATCAACCCTGCTGCAAATCTTTGTATCATCAGCAAAAAGACAGACCTTCTGCGATATCGCTAATAAAAATATTAAAGAGAATGGGTCCAAGAACAGATCCCTGAGGTACCCCACTAGTAACAAGACCTTGCATCGAATATACCCCATTGACTACAACCCTCTGTTGCCTGTCACTCAGCCATTGTCTAATCCATTCAACAATATTGAAATCCAAACTTAAAGATTTCAGTTTAATGATAAGCCTTCTATGTGCGACAGTGTCAAAAGCCTTACTGAAATCTAGGTAAGCAATGTCTACTGCACCACCCTGATCTATTATTTTAGTTACCCAATCAAAAAAATCAATAAGATTAGTTTGGCATGATCTCCCTGAAGTAAACCCATGCTGTCTCTGATCTTGAAATCCAAGCGACTTTAGATGTTCAACAATCCTATTCTTTAACAAGGTTTCCATTATTTTCCCCACCACTGAAGTAAGACTGGTCTATAGTTGCCCACCTCCTCCCTACTACCTTTCTTGTGAATGGGGACAACATTAGCTAATTTCCAATCTTCTGGAACTACTCCCGTTAACAATGATTGGTTAAATAAATCTGTTAACGGTTTTGCTAGTACACCACTAAGTTCTTTTAATAACTTTGGATGTATCCCATCAGGTCCCATCGACTTATTTGTCTTTACTTTAGACAGCTGAAGTAAAACCTCTTCCTCTGTAAACTTACATGCATCAAAAGACTTATTAGTCTTTTTCCCTAAATGAGGTCCCTTACCCTCATTTTCATTTGTAAGAACTGAACAAAAATATTCATTAAGGCAGTCTGCTAAACCTTTATCCTCTTCTACATAGCATCCTTCTTTTGTTTTTAATCTAACTAATCCTTGTTTTACTTTCCTTTTCTCATTTATGTATCTAAAAAATGTTTTATCCCCCTTTTTCACTGACTGGGCTATAGTCTATTCTGTGTGTGCTTTGGAAGCTCTTATAGCTTGCTTTGCCTCTTTCTGCCTACTCTTATAGCTCTTTCTATCTTCCTTACTCTGAGTATTTTTATAATTACTAAATGCTAGCTTTTTATTTTTTACTATTTTAGCCACTTCTGCAGAGTACCACAGTGGTTTCTTCAATTTTTTGCTCTTACTGACAAGCCTTATGCAATTTTCTGTTGCCTTCAGTAGTGCAACTTTTAGATAATCCCATTTCTCCTGGACTCCATTTAAATTGCTCCAGGCTGATAATGACTCCTTTACACCTAATCTAATTTTAGAAAAGTCTGTTTTTCTAAAATCTAAAACTTTTGTTTTTGTGTGGTGTGACTGCGTCACTGTTCTTATATTAAACCACACTGTCTGGTGATCACTAGATCCTAAACTTTCACCTACAGTAATATCTGATAACAAATCTCCATTTGTGAACACTAAGTCTAGTATGGCCTGCTTTCGAGTTGGCTCCTCCACTACTTGTTTTAGAGATAATCCCAGTAGGGAGTTTAGGATATGCGTACTCCTGGCGCAAGTAGCTGTTTTGTATTTCCAGTTCACATCAGGAAGATTAAAGTCACCCCTGATGATCACTTCTCCCTTCATTGTCATTTTAGCTATTTCCTCAACTAGTAGATTATCTAACTCCTCTATTTGTCCAGGCCTATAAATCACACCTACCCGAGTTACCATATGATTACCAAATTGTAATGTAACCCAAACTGACTCTATGTTCGCCTCACTAACTTGTATTACGTTACATTTTAAGCTATCCCTCACATACAGGGCCACCCCTCCCCCTTTTTTACCTTCTCTGTCTTTTCTATATAAAGAGTACCCTGGAATTGATATGTCCCAGTCATGTTTTTCATTATACCATGTCTCAGTAACAGCCACTAAATCTACATTCTCAGTTGCCAATATTGCCACAAGTTCTTGGATATTATTCTCTAAACTGCGAGCATTTGTAGACATGACCCTAAGCTTATAATTTTTCAGCACACTGACTACAGGTAACTTCTGTACCTTTTTTGGGGGGCAATTGGATTGATGTTTTATCGCCATTTTGCCCCCCTCTTTTAGTTTAAAAACCTCTGAACTGCTCACTGAGAACATTCGTTCCCTGTTGAGAAAGATGCAAACCATCTTTTTTGTACAGTTCCTTTCTATCTTTGGATGTATCCCATAGTGAACTTCCATGAGAAACAAAGCCAAATCCTTGCTCCCGACACCATTCCCCAAGCCACAAGTTGAAGTCCCTAATACGCATCCGTCTATCATTCTGAATGTTATGCACAGGCATAACTTCAGAAAAGGACAGTGTGGACACAACCTGCCGTATATCATTGGCAAGAACACGAAAAGCTTCCTTCACCTCTGAAACCTCATTACAAGCCAAATCATTTGTCCCTAGATGAACCAGTACATCCAATTCTCCTTCCTGATTTGCTTGCTTAACAATATTAGAAATACGCCTCCTGTCTCTGATAGCAGTAGCTCCAGGAAGACATCTCACTAAGCCAATACTGTCCAACTCCGCAACTCTTATGATAGAATCGCCCAACAACAACTGCTTTCTATCAGGCCTCACCTTCTCCTTGAACACCTTATCCACATAGGAGAGTGGTTCCTCAAACTCTGTGTCTGAGCCTGCCTCCACAACACCACTGCACTCTGAAAGTGCTGAAAATGAATTCTGGACAGCCACAGACTGCGGGACATGCCTTTTATCCACAACTCTAAGCCTACCAGATCAAACAGTAACCCACCTGCCATTCCTAGGAAGCCTCTGCGGCAATGGCCTCTGTGGCAGTGACTTCGCAACAGTCTCAGCCCGAGTTTGTTTTACAGATAAATTACAAATCTCGGACTTTAAAAATGCAATCTCCTGCTGCAATCTTGAGAACTGTCTACAAAACATGGAACGTGAAACAAATGCAGAACAATTATCACAGTAAACCAAATCTGCCATTTTAAGAATTTAAATCAAAAAGATCTTTTAGTTTTTCTCACCTCTTGTTTACCTCAGACTACCTCCAGAGTATCTCCAGAATATCTCTTAAATATACTCTTTGAAAAGCAGCTCTTAGAAGAGCAGCCAAGCTATTAAATTAGCCAAGCTAATTTCCACTATGCCTTATATACACCCACAACACACACCTACAAGCACCAAGGAAGGTTTTAACACCTGAGTGGGCCTATGCCAAATAGAACCAAACAATGACAAACACCTAAGTATTCAATTCAAATTCCTTAGCAATTTGAAGCAGGAAATCAGTACAAACCACCACACAATAACTTGACTAAATGAATCTTACTTGTATCAGTAGGAAAGAAGATCTCAGCAAGTTAAAAAATCAAGTCTGTCTCCAGAATATCTCTTAAATATACTCTTTGAAAAGCAGCTCTTAGAAGAGCAGCCAAGCTATTAAATTAGCCAAGCTAATTTACACTATGCCCAGGGGAGGGCTGGCAGCCTTAGGCCAGGGGGGCAAATCCAGTCAAGTGGCCCATTGCACCATCGAATCGCCTCCCCATCCACGGCCATCTTTTCCTTGTTTTATAACGAATATTGCCAGGATTTTCCCCCACAATATGCCAGGATTTGCCATTTAATATGCTAGAATTTTCCCTTACAAAATGCCAGGATTCTGCCCCTCAGTATGCCAGGATTATGCCCCTCAATATGCCAGGATTTAGACACCCAATATGCCAGGATTTTCCCCTCAATATGCCAAGATGATGCCCCCTCAATATGCCAGGATTTTCCCCTAAATATGCCAGGATTATGCCCCTCAATATGCCAGGATTATGCCCCTCAATTTGCCAGGATTTAGACACCCAATATCCCAAAATTTGGGCACCCCCCCTACCCACATTGCACACCTACGACATGACCCATAACCCACGTTGCACACCAGGACATGCCCCATCATCACATTTACATGCCTCCATCACCCCATTACATACACATTTCCAATATTATTTGCCATTAATATTCCCCAGCCAATTTGTCCCATAATATGCCAGTGTTATCCTGCAATTTAATATGACTCAGTAAATTTGCCCAATAATATTCCAAGGTTATCTGCCATTTAATATGCCCCTGCTAATTTTCCCAATATGCCAGTGTTAATTGCCATTTAATATTCCCCAGCCATTTTGCCCAATAATATGCCAGTCTTATTCTGCCATTTAATATTCCCCAGACGATTTGTCCAATAATATGCCAGTGTTATTCTGCCATGTAATATTCCCCAGCCAATTTGCCCAATAATATGCCAGTGTTATTAGCCATGTAATATTCCCCAGCCAATTTGCCCAATAATATGCCAGTGTTATTAGCCATGTAATATTCCCCAGCCAATTTGCCCAATAATATGCCAGTGTTATTAGCTATGTAATATTCCCCAGCCAATTTGCCCAATAATATGCCAGTCTTATTTGCCATGTAATATTCCCCAGCCAATTTGCCCAATAATATGCCAGTGTTTTTTGCCCCCCCCCCCCCCTCCCCATCTCTTACCTTTTTCCCTGGTGGCTGGTGGCAGGCAGCATGGTCCCTCCATGCTGCCTGTTCAGCCTCCCGGCGGTTGTGCCGACAGGTCACGTGATCGGCGCTCGTCTGACGTCAGAGCGCCGGTCACGTGACTGTCGGCACTTCCGTGTCGGCACACTGCACGGGGAGCCGAACAGGCAGCACGGAGGTTTCTCTGTGCTGCCTGTTCGGCTCCCCATGCAGCTTTGCAGGCAGAGTGGAGGTGAGAGGGGATCTTCCGATCCCCTCTCACCTCCGTCTCTGCCTGCAAGCGCGTTTTTTTTTTAACACTGGCCCAGCGGCCGTGTTTTACAAACATTAGGGCGGCCTGGGGGGCAATTGCCTCCCTGCCCAGCCCGCCTCTGACTATGCCTTATATACACCCACAACACACACCTACAAGCACCAAGGAAGGTTTTAACACCTGAGTGGGCCTATGCCAATTAGAACCAAACAATGACAAACACCTAAGTATTCAATTCAAATTCCTTAGCAATTTGAAGCAGGAAATCAGTACAAACCACCACACAATAACTTTTTGACTAAATTAATCTTACTTGTATCAGTAGAAAAGAAGATCTCAGCAAGTTAAAAAATCAAGTCTGTCTCCAGAATATCTCTTAAATATACTCTTTGAAAAGCATCTCTTAGAAGAGCAGCCAAGCTATTAAATTAGCCAAGCTAATTTCCACTATGCCTTATATACACCCACAACACACACCTACAAGCACCAAGGAAGGTTTTAACACCTGAGTGGGCCTATGCCAATTAGAACCAAACAATGACAAACACCTAAGTATTCAATTCAAATTCCTTAGCAATTTGAAGCAGGAAATCAGTACAAACCACCACATAATAACTTGACTAAATGAATCTTACTTGTATCAGTAGAAAAGAAGATCTCAGCAAGTTAAAAAATCAAGTCTGTCTCCAGAATATCTCTTAAATATACTCTTTGAAAAGCAGCTCTTAGAAGAGCAGCCAAGCTATTAAATGTCTTGAAAATGTTTTATAGTAAAGAGTGGTTAGGCCATCTAGTCCCGGGCTCTTTCCATCTGGGGAGTCTCTGAGAATTTCAGAGAGGTCCTCTGTTGTAATAGGTGCATCCAGCGATCTCGAGAGGTCTTTCGAGATCGGTAGGTGCATGTGTTTATCTAAGTATGATGTAATGGCCTGATGCTCCAACAGGGAGAGGGGGACTCCGTCTGGATTTTTGATGTTGTATAAGTCCTTGTAAAAGTCTCTAAATACTTTCACTATTTAAGGTGTAGAATGTTTGCAGGCGTTCTTGGCATTGTTAATATGTGGTATAAATGTGGTGGCATACTTTTGCTTAAGAGCTTTGGCCAGGTGTCTGCCAGGCTTATCTCTATACAGGTGTGAAGAGGTTTTGAGTTTTCTGAGAGTTAATTGCATCTTTAGGTTACAAATAGAATTCAGTTCTGCTCGTAATTTAGTCAGTTCTATATAGACAGTGGCAGATAGAGAGGCTTTGTGTCGCGTTTCAAGCTGATGGATCTGGTTAAGTAGGGACTTCAATGCTTGTGAGTGTAATTTCTTGATGTGTGCCCCGATCTTAATAAAACGCCCTCGAATGACAGCTTTATAAACCTCCCATATAATTTGGAGGGAAATGTCAGGGGTTGTATTTTCCTCCCAAAGATTTGTCAGGATCACTTTTAGGTCCTCGACGTGGGATTGGTATTGTAACAGAGTCTCATTAATTCTCCAAGGGTGGGATTTTACGTGCAGGGAAGGGTGGGTGATAGTGATGGATGCTGGGGCATGGTCGCTCCAAGTGATACTATGTATGTCGTACAATAGGTCTAGATGTCTATGTGAAATGATAAGAATATCTAGTCTTGTGTATTTGTTGTGTGGGTGCGAGAAGAATGTATAGTCCCTAGCCAACGGGTGTTGAACTCTCCACCCGTCAGCTAGCTGTGCGTGGTGGAGTGCTTTCTTTACCTGTTTCAGTTTGTGTTTATTAAGTGAGGATGTTCCGGTCGAGGAATCAAGCTTGAGGTCCATGACCAGGTTGAGGTCACCACCCAGTATCACCATGCCTTCGGCAAAATTATCTAGGTCACTGAGGATAGAGTGTAAATAGAGATGTTGGTTACTGTTGGGGACATAAATGGTTGCCAGAGTTATCAGATCCAAGCCTTGCTTTCCTTTTACAAATAATGCCCGGCCATCACTATCAGCCCATGTATCTATCACAGAAAGAGGGAAGTGCTTTGACAGGAAGATAGCTTCACCTTTTGATTTTTTAAACGGGGAGTGGGAGTAGAAAGCTTTGGTGTATATATAGTCTTGAAATTTAGGAGTTTTATTACGACAAAAGTGAGTTTCCTGGACAAACCCTATGTCTGCTTTCCTACTTCTCAGTTCCCTAAATAGATGGGCTCTTTTCAAAGGGGAGTTTAAGCCTTTGGCATTGATTGTGAGGAAATTGAGATAGGGCGTACATCCTTTATGTTCGCTTGAGATCATGGAGGGTGATTGGCGTACGTCTAATAGACTTTTGGGTTATAACTATTTTAGGTATGCTGCATTGATTTTGACTGTGTCAAAGTCTGGGAGGGGCATAGGGAGAAATACAGAAGAAAACAGGGTTGGGGAGAGTACAGCCACCATCGCCTCGGGGGAGATGGCGATAATGTGAGCAGTGGTGCCCACCTACGGGTAGGCAGAGCAAGGATGTCTAAGGGGTGATTAACCACTCGGTCGACTACCGGGTGGGTTAAGTCGCTAGGTGCATGTGTTTATCTAAGTATGATGTAATGGCCTGATGCTCCAACAGGGAGAGGGGGACTCCGTCTGGATTTTTGATGTTGCATAAGTCCTTGTAAAAGTCTCTAAATACTTTCGCTATTTAAGGTGTAGAATGTTTGCAGGCGTTCTTGGCATTGTTAATATGTGGTATAAATGTGGTGGCATACTTTTGCTTAAGAGCTTTGGCCAGGTTTCTGCCAGGCTTATCTCTATACAGGTGTGAAGAGGTTTTGAGTTTTCTGAGAGTTAATTGCGTCTTTAGGTTACAAATAGAATTCAATTCTGCTCGTAATTTAGTCAGTTCTATATAGACAGTGGCAGATAGAGAGGCTTTGTGTCGCGTATCAAGCTGATGGATCTGGTTAAGTACGGACTTCAATGCTTGTGAGTGTAATTTCTTGATGTGTGCCCCGATCTTAATAAAACGCCCTCGAATGACAGCTTTATGAGCCTCCCATATAATTTGGGGGGAAATGTCAGGGGTTGTATTTTCCTCCCAAAAATTTGTCAGGATCACTTTTAGGTCCTCGACGTGGGATTGGTATTGTAACAGAGTCTCATTAATTCTCCAAGGGTGGGATTTTACGTGCAGGGAAGGGTGGGTGATAGTGATGGATGCTGGGGCATGGTCGCTCCAAGTGATACTATGTATGTCGTACAATAGGTCTAGATGTCTATGTGAAATGATAAGAATATCTTGTCTTTGTATTTGTTGTGTGGGTGCGAGAAGAATGTATAGTCCCTAGCCAACGGGTGTTGAACTCTCCACCCGTCAGCTAGCTGTGCGTGGTGGAGTGCTTTCTTTACCTGTTTCAGTTTGTGTTTATTAAGTGAGGATGTTCCGGTAGAGGAATCAAGCTTGAGGTCCATGACCAGGTTGAGGTCACCACTCAGTATCACCATGCCTTCGGCAAAATTAACTAGGTCACTGAGGATAGAGCGTAAATAGAGATGTTGGTTACTGTTGGGGACATAAATGGTTGCCAGAGTTATCAGATCCAAGCCTAGCTTTCCTTTTACAAATAATGCCCGGCCGTCACTATCAGCCCATGTATCTATCACAGAAAGAGGGAAGTGCTTTGACAGGAAGATAGCTTCACCTTTTGATTTTTTAAACGGGGAGTGGGAGTAGAAAGCTTGGTGTATATATAGTCTTGAAATTTAGGAGTTTTATTGCGACAAAAGTGAGTTTCCTGGACAAACCCTACGTCTGCTTTCCTACTTCTCAGTTCCCTAAATAGATGGGCTCTTTTCAAAGGGGAGTTTAAGCCTTTAGCATTGATTGTGAGGAAATTGAGATAGGGCGTACATCCTTTATGTTCGCTTGAGATCATGGAGGGTGATTGGTGTACGTCTAATAGACTTTTGGGTTATAACTATTTTAGGTATGCTGCATTGATTTTGACTGTGTCCTAGTCTAGGAAGGGCATAGGGAGAAATACAGAAGAAAACAGGGTTGGGGAGAGTACAGCCACCATCGCCTCGGGGGAGATGGCGATGATGTGAGCAGTGGTGCCCACCTACGGGTAGGCAGAGCAAGGATGTCTAAGGGGTGATTAACCACTCGGTCGACTACCGGGTGGGTTAACCCCTGATATATAAGGACATTAGGCTCTATAGGTGAAAGGGACCAATCTTAGGTCTCCATCACCAAGTCTCTGGTATACGGCAATGTATCACTCTGATTTGGATTCACGTGGTGGGAGTTCGAAACACATCAGCGAACGCGTTCGGAGAGTAACTCAAGTCTGACACAGAGGTCGTTCGTAAAGTAACTCTAAAGTTTATTGTAAAGACAAGCACTTATATAGAAGCAACAAGGCGTTGACTTGTTTGAAATCATTGGATAATTGGGTTACAGAGAAAAGGGGAGTTGACATAGAATACATACATGTTACAAATATATTTATATAATTAACTAACAGTAATAAATCTATGGTTCTACTAAGAAATACAAAACTCCTGAGATGCAGACACAGGATATGACCCCTAGGTAATTTTCTCCTATTCTTCTTTGTTTCCAACCTATACTTGAACCCATAAATAAGGTCTGGTATCATTAGATTTATTACTTTATAGAAAATAATTGTCTCTATGTTTAGATTATGTGGTAGACACAGATAAAGAATGTGCTCCCTCCAATAAATATAAGTTTACCCTAACAGTTCCACTCTTTTATCCATTACAACATAATGGATAACCATGAAGGCAAGATCACTGTTTTTACAGGTTTTCTCTTTACAGATTTCAGGGCCTTAGCATTGATGCATTTAGCACACTTTACAATTATATAAAAATCACCTATAGATACTATTACTAAATCAATGCACATAACTATCTTATTTCCCATATCTCCTAACCACAAGCATATTCCAAATGTCCAATCAAAACCTGTGGCTTACCTGATATCTGAAACCACATCTCTTATATTATAACTACTGTTAGATAAAATTGGAGTGGTCTGATAAATAAAAACAACATATTCAATCAAAATTCCCACATCCATAATAACGCTTTAATAACCGATTATGACTGTCCTGTTTTACCGGACTGCCTCAGGACAATACTGACATCTAACATTAACTCTTTAATAACTTGCGAGATTAGGTTTAGACCTTTGATGACTGAGCAGACCTCGACTTCGCTAAGCAGAGATATTGGACTAACAATCTAAAAAATATCATAGTATCTCTCTCTTAAATATGGAAGGCCTGCCATAACTAAATATTTTACATAATGTTACATAATGGCATGACCTGATGACCCAAAAACACATGTGGTCACAAAACTAAATTAAATATCTATTGTTCATTGCTCCTCTTACCCTGCCTAATAAAACCCCTAAGTGAATTAGTTAGCAATTCTCTAAAGCCAATAGATTTATGTAAAAAGAAAACATATTAATCCGGAGTTTGATTCCCAAGGACTGTTATTGGCTGAATACTTTACGGACTTAAAGCAAAACTGAGAACATGCATTCAGAACACACAAAATGGCATGCATTCAGAACACAAAGCGGCAGTCAGACGAAATGGCAGCGGACAAAACTATATGGTCTCCCATCCACGACATGACTCCAGAGGCCCCTACAGTCCATATTCATACTGTTCTCCCCTTTTACTCTTAGAAATTGACATTGTCTGTTTTTAAGGATAACCATCATGATTTGCCTGGTCAACATAATCATTGTATCCAAGGTTATAAGGCACACTTCCTCGATTTCACACATTGGTAGGTCATCCAGCTTAGTTGCACTGTAAGCTTCCACAATGGGGAACATTTAAGCAGCAGTTTACAGTCTTCACGTAGGGGCATGGTGTCAGTGGTCAGGATGCACTTGAGGATGAGACCCTTGAAACAAACAACAAAAACACAGACAATTAGCAACACTGATCTCACACATGCTAAACCACTTACAAGTTTCACTCCAAGTGATCCTAGCCAATTTCCCAGTCCCAGAGGATCTCACGGATTACCTGTGGACACTTTTTAACCTACTCCTCAAATCCATAATCCTTCTTGATTAAAGTCTCTTAAAACGAACTTATTTTAAAGTATCTGAGAAGCTTCCTAACATTCTCTATACAAAATTCTGCAAAAAGATTATCAAAATACAATTTCTTTATGGGTCGACTCAATTGTGTTTGATAGAGTCAGTCAGTCTAATTGTTAAATCTGAAAATCTCACTATACTCTTAACAGACCCATAAAATCACAATTAAACAAATCTTTACCACAAAGATTACAAATCATCAATAACAATTTTATACATATGTAATCAATGAAAATATACTTCCCAACAATGATGATCTGTCATAGATTGTTGTATCTGTTGCAGCCTCCTGGTTGATTTCTTTGCGAGTTACACTTAGGGTGACGACTCGGCTTACGTTGGCTAGTGGTCAGGGAGTTATTATGCCTATCAAAACACTAACTTGCTGCTCCTCTGTTGGCCTGTTTGTCAGTACAGGAATGTGCTTTACGTAAATAACGTGGATCCAGGAGTTGATTTTCACAACAATATTTCAGTAGACTTTGTTAGGATCCTTTCTTTACTTGTATTGTAAGTATTTCTTCTTTTAAAATAAACTCTTTCTTTCTTTAGAAATAATCTTTTATCAGCAATAGATTCGTTGGTGCACTGTGAACTTGTCTTTTGTTGGCTGTACAGCTTTAATCTATATGGAAATAAAACTCAAAATATTCCAATTAGTAACATGCAATATTTCATTAAACATTTTGGCTTATTTGCTTTATATTAAAATATCATTATTAATATTATGACTCATAGCTCATGTCCCAAAATAATTGGACCACTCTTATGTTCTTTAACAATATTATTATCCTTTTATAATTCTCCTGACTGAGCATAATGAGTGTAATATAGAACTGATATCACTCACTGTCAATAATCACTAGCACTTCATTAGTGATTAAGACCTCTTACTGGAACAGCATCAGTAATAATCTAGATTTGCTGGTTTAATCAGTGAACTCTGAAACAACAACAGTATAGGCTGGAGCTACCTCAATAAAACTAACAGGCGTGACATGTCAAAATAAATATTATATAAAGAATTCACAACTGATACAATGTTCTTCATCAAAATTATTGACAACAAAAAATGTATCTCTTGAATTAAACAAAATACTGTCATAACCATAGCACAGAAAATAACTTTGCCCCCATTCCCCTCCCTTCACAAAAAAAATACTTTTGCAGCCACTGCTACAATTCTCTTATCTGCAATTAGACTAGCAGATAGAAGGGGGGGGGGTTCTGGGTGAACTTTTCTCTCTCTTTTTCATACACACCAAAAACTGTCTTAATTTATCACATTAACTCCTACAAGTCCAATACCACAGCATGTTTAGGAACATGACACTTGCTAATTCTTTCCACTAATCACTGACATTCTCATCTATTACAAACTTGTCTTGTATCTAAAAGGTTAAACAACATCTCAATATTCTCTCACCATGTATCACATGGGGTACTTTGCCTTAATTATAACAAACATTAGAATGCAACAAATACAATGTATATATTTACTGTATATAAACATGTTAGAGGTGTTAGCTCTGTATTTATTTAAATACTAGACATTAAGCCCGTTAAATTAACGGGCGCTAGAACATATGTGGACGGGGGGGGGGGGACATAAGGGGGCAACATAGGGGCAAGCACCCTGGTGAGGGGGGGAGCCTTGAGGGCTGCCTCATCTTGATGGAGTTGTGATACTCCTGCTGTATTAATGATGCAGCAGGGGGATCACAACTCCCATCAAGATGAGGCAGCCCTCAAGGCTCCCCCTCGCCAGGGTGCTTGCCCCTATGTTGCCCCCTTATGTCCCGTCCCCCCGTGTTACTTACCACCTTAGCGTGGTGTGAAGGGGGAGTGAGGTGGGTAGCGTCACTCCGCTCGCACATGCGCAGTCTTTACAAAGTTACAGCTGAGTGATCAGCCCCCCTCCAGCTTTTCTGTTGCTCCCCCTCCCCCTGTTCTGTCTCTCCCACCTCCAGCTGTTCTGTCTCTCCCCCTCCCCCTGTTCTGTCTCTCCCCCCCTGCCCTGTCTCTCTCTCCCCCCTGCCTGCCCTTCCTCTGTTCTGTCTCTCTCTCCCCCCCTGTTCTGTCTCTCTCCCCCCCCTGTTCTTTCTCTCCCCCCTTGTTCTGTCTCTCTCCCCCCCCCTGTTCTGTCTCTCTCCCCCCCCTGTTCTGTCTCTCCCCCTCCCCCTGTTCTGTGTGGGGTGAGTGTGTGTATAAATGTGGATGTGTGTGGGGGTTAAGTGTGTGTATGTATGTGAGTGTGTGTATCAATGTGTGTGTGGGGTAAGTGTATGTATGAATGTATGTATGTATGTATGTGAGTCAGTGTGTGTGTGTGTGTGTGTGTATAAATGCATATTAATGTGTGGGGTAAGTGCATGTATGTGAGTGTGTGTGTGGGGTAACTGTATGTATGTATGTATGTATGTATGTATGTGAGTGTGTGTGTACAAATGTGTATGTGTGTGGGGTAAGTGTATGTATGTAAGTATCCTCTATAATAATGTTCAAGTGTCTCTGCATCCAGTCCCTGTGTCCGTGGGATTGCGCTACTGCGCATGTGCCCCACGGACAGCCGTTGGGACTTGGAACACAGAGACTCCCTCCCGCCCAAAGAAAAAAAAAAAAGCCGGTAGAGGCACTGGATGGGGGAGATCTAAAGATCCCCCCTCACCAGCCCTCTGCTCGGCATGCTCTGCTTGATCCCGGGAGGGGGCGGAGCTAACCGGCTGAGCGGTGTAGCTCCGCCCCCACCCTGTGAAGCAGATCAGCGTCTGCTTCACTGGGAGCCCAGGTCAGCAAGAGAAGGTGCTGCTCGGGCTCCCCATGCTTAATGCAGGCATGGGGTGCCGAGCAGCACTTTCTCATGGTGCCAGTGGCTCCCCGTGAAGCAGACGCTGCTCTGATTCACAGGGTGGGGGCGGAGCTACACCGCTCAGCCAGTTAGCTCCGCCCCCTCCCGGGATCTAGCAGAGCATGCCGAGCAGAGGGCTAGTGAGGGGGGATCTTTAGATCTCCCCCACCCAGTGCCTCTACCGGCTTTTTTTTTCTTTGGGCGGGAGGGAGTCTCTGCGTTCCAAGTCACAACGGCTGTCCGTAAGGGCACATGCGCAGTAGCGCAATCCCACGGACACAGGGACTGGACGCGGAGACACTTCAACTTTATTAAAGAGGATTCTTTGTCATTTTTTATTAAACTGTATTTTTCTTTTTTTTTTTTTTTTATGTTAATTTTCCTGTATTTAATTGATCTATCCTGTCTGATATATTTCCTGTATTTAATAGATCTATTTTCTATTCTTTGAACTTAGTACTGTTAAACTCATTATAGCCCATGTCATTTTTTATTAAACTGTATTTTTTTTTTTTTTTTTCTGTTAATTTTCCTGTTATTTAATAGATCTATTTTCTATTATTTGTCTTTTGGACTTAGTATTGTTAAACTCATTGCTAGGGCAACAGGGACGCTATAGTATGTGTCTCTGCGTCCAGTCTGTTGCCCTAGCAACGGCTGTCCGTTTGGCAGTGTCTCTGCGTCCAGTCTGTTGCCCTAGCAACCCACGGACACAGGGACTGGACGCAGAGACACTTCAACTTTATTAAAGAGGAAGTATTGCTCTCCAGCGGGCAATATGACTTTCCCTATAGTTTGAACATCATATTCATGTATCACCAACAATGTAAGTAGCGCTGTAAAAATAATTCTGGTCACACTAAAAAAGATAAAAACAATTACAGTATATGCAAGTTATTATATTTGATGGGCAGGGAGTTTCTTAAAAATACTGATCAATACTTTTCCGTATAAACTAAAAATGCTCCTTCTTATTACTATATACCATTTATTTCCATCTCAAATTAATATTGACTTTTAAATCCTAACTGTCATATTCTTAGCCCATAACGTCTTCTCTTTCTAAGTATGTGCAACATGACCTCTGACCTTTTACAAAATACAAAAACCATCTAACTCCAGCAACTGCCAATTCCATGGCCCACAAATCCTTTAACAGCTTATCCTTAAACACAAAACTCACTCCTTAACATATTACAAATAAATGTTACTCAAGTCTTTCTCTGATACCAACTCTGAAAATTAAGACATCTTCTCTTATCTATTTTATTTAGAGTGTTGGAAAACATGATATCTTATCTTGGGAAAAATCAAAACCCATCTTCAACATACACTAAAAATTCTAATACAAAAGTCCTTCCAAACTACATAAAAATTATATACTTGTCAAGTCACCTAAATACAAAAAGGAAGAATGTACCCTAAACAAATAAAGATTTCTAATAGGTAACATTTAAAACCTGTTAAATGTTTAGAGTGCTTTGCTAGAACATAAAGCTGTAACCTGAGCCAGTATTTTAAAATATCCCAAAAGATATACAACTGGGAAGATTCACAGCAAATAACATTGATACAGTAATAGAGAATATTTCTTTTTACCCTCATAATTTAGCAAAATGCCTCTGGGTATGAAGATTGAATAAAAATAAACCCTAATAAAAATCAAATAATGGCATTTATCAAATTTTACAGCTGTTATACTATCCACTGGATTGATCATGTATATTTAACATGATGTCCAAGAATGACCTTGGGTCATATAATATGACTCTTACTGTTTTACACACAAATATTTTTATTTTTCTTACTTAAAGATACAGTTACACAAATGCAGTAGCAAATTAATTCCAAAACAATGCATACCACTATTAATATTACTGACTATGCCAAAGTAAAACAACTCTGCAACTTTTCTTACCAAAAATAACACAAAACTTCAGTAACTTTTGTTACTTTTCTGCTAGAGCTCAATTACTATAAAACTTCTCATCACATTGATGAATATAACCCAGAAGACCGTCACTCAAAAATCACTCAAAAATTATACTAGCGGCATAACGTACCTATTTTTATGGAGCGCTCAATTTGAGTGATCCAGGAGATATGTCCTCTCTACTCCACTAAATATAAAACACTTCCTTTTGTTTCATCTCTATAAAACACGACTGCTGCTTTGGGGCTGTTGACACAAAACTAGGACATGTCTCTACTCTTGTGGTAAAATATTAGGGACTTTTATTGTAACACTATTGCCCATTTGCGCAGACATCACTTATAAAGATACAATTATATCTTAAAGAATAGCAGTTGCAAAAATCACTTATGCAAATATTTAAACAATAATGACAATTCTCCTAATGACAACATTAAACATAATTATGCCACAGCTTCTATGTTCTTATCAAATTGCACAGCTAACATATCCAAAACACCAAGATACAGTGTACTTGGGAGTTACAGACATGAGACTCTAATCTTCAATATGTTTTACAGAAGGATCTGTATCCTCTGTTACACAGCTTCAGTTCAGAACTATTGTCTTCTAACTTATAAATGTGTCAGACACACTAGACTTAACACTCTTATATTTCAGATTAACAATGCAATGTTATAATACTCATATACTTTATACATTCAATTTCTACTATAACATTAAAACACTGTGTACTAGCTGTGAGACAATTCAAACATAACTTATGGCCACAGACACAGCAGTTAACTTCTTATCTGACAATGTGCATGCTGTGCTGTGGGGGCTCTGAGCAAACAGGGAGTGCTGGACACAGTAACTCTGGCTTAGCTTTCTGTGGGACAGGACTCTTAGGTTATTTAGATTTACCCTTGTTAATATGAGTTCTACCTTGTACTTCAAAATACTCCACAACATGATCCCACATACACTTGACATACTCTGCATTCAACCACTAGTTAGTATGTCTAAACAGAAGTGGATGTCTGCTCCTTGTAAGCAATATACCATTAGTCATTTTCTTCAAATATTTAACCATACCTCTGGGATTTACACAGGGGTCTGGGCATCGTTTTGTCCATCCTTTGACAACATTTGGATCAACTGATTGCAACACAACCTGATCTCCCAAAGTTAGAAATGGTACATGTGATTCTATCTTTCCCTGTCCTGTTTCTAGTGCATCTCAAGTGCAGGGATCTCCCCCCTGTTCTCCCCCTCTGAATCTGAAGTCAGAGAAAACTGTGCAGCTCCTGCCTGCAGCTTAGTCTGTGCTCTCGTACAGGGGGAATCTGCTTAGAGGACAAATAACTTGGGGTTTCTGTGATAGAGATACAGCAGTTAATATTTTAATTAACTCATCCTTTCATTTACCTTTCACAGATTTTTCAGCTGATAAATCACTGACTGTCTGTCCCATTATGTTACAAACCAACCCAACTAAACAATACAACAATTTATCAATACACACTTTATTTAACAGTTTTGTGCACTTAATTGATGCTCACCTTTCACCACGGAATATTTAAAAATTCAATGTACAATTTAGAAAATGAATGCCGTAATTCTATATTATCAAAACACCCTGGTTTTATTTAACACCCTGGAACTGCATCAAGGGTTTTACTGAAAAACTATCAGTGATTTAGAGCCTTTTAATATTATTGGACTATCCTCAATAATGACTCTCTATTAGCCGGTACAACGTCAGCTTATACTGGAAACTACCTCAGTATTTTAATAACTATTGCTAGCACAACCTTAGCAGGTAGTTATTAGACAGTTGCGACCTGTCTCTATTAGCTGATACAACATCAGCTTATTCTCCATAAAGGGATTTTTTTTTTTTTAAACTAGAGACTTTCACAAATTAAGAATTCAGAGAAACACGGGTAAGTCAGAGATGTATAATAATACACATGTACTCACCCGGCCTGTCTGAATCAAAGTTCTGACACCAAATTGAAAGGGACCAATTCGTCTTAGGTCTCTATCAGCAAGTCTCAGGAATACAGCAATGTATCACTCTGATTTGGATTCACGTGGTGGGAGTTGGAAACACATTAGCGAACGCGTTCGGAGAGTAACTCAAGTCTGATACAGAGGTCGTTCGTAAAGTAACTCTAAAGTTTATTGTAAAGACAAGCACTTATATAGAAGCAACAATGTGTTGACTTGTTTGAAATCATTGGATAATTGGGTACAGAGAAAAGGGGAGTGGACATAGAATACATACATGTTACAAATATATTTATATAATTAACTAACAGTAATAAATCTATGGTTCTACTAAGAAATACAAAACTCCTGAGATGCAGACACAGGATATGACCCCTAGGTCATTTTCTCCTATTCTTCTTTGTTTCCAACCTATACTTGAACCCATAAATAAGGTCTGGTATCATTAGATTTATTACTTTATAGAAAATAATTGTCTCTATGTTTAGATTATGTGGTAGACACAGATAAAGAATGTGCTGCCTCCAATAGGGGAGGGGGGTTTAACCCTTCCCTGAAGTTAACTCTTCCAATGCTGAAATTACTCTTGTTATGTGTTAACACAATAAATATAAGTTTACCCTAACAATAGGGGTGTCAATGGCCATCAAGTGGGGGAAGTCCAGCTATGGTACATCTCCCTGCTGCAGCTATGTGCATGGCGGACAACATAATGGGTGCTTTTGGACCACGTTTTTGGACATTTAGACAAGGACTAAAATAGTATAACAGTAAACAGGGTAACAATTAAACAAGTAAACAGCGGTGAGGGTTGCATGGCAAATGGCAAATGCAGGGCTAGGGCCGACCCAACCATCTGAGTTTGGCGGCAGTCCTGTGTCTCCCCATGAAACGGGTGCAGTCTTGGGTGTGAGCCCCATGTGGCCGGGTCTCTCCGTGGCCACAGAAGGTCTACAAACGTCTATGCTGTGAATTGGGTGATCTTCAGTTGTGCGCCACAGTCTGTAACTCCATGAGGGTCCCCTCTTCATCTATCATGGTTGTCACCCAGCCCCGCATGTGCCATCCCCCCACCTTCAGTATGGGTCTCTTCACGACAGGAGTTATTCAGGTTGGGCCTCACGTGCGATGGTGGGTGCGCATCGGCGGCGCTTCCTCTGGGGTCGTGGCAGCCATCTGTTTTGTTCCAGAATGTGTCCTGAGGCCATTCCTAGGGCATAACGTGTCCAATCTTCCAGCTTTGGAACTTGTATGCCCAGAGTTTTGCAGAAATCATCCAGGTCATCTGGGTGTTGCAGGTGGACCATCTCTCCCCCGTGTCTCACTGAGATGGATAAGGGGAACCCCCATCTGAATTGGATGTTGGCTTCCCTGAGGAGGTCAGTCATCGGTTTAAGATGCTTCCGAAGTTGAAGGGTACCCCACGTGATATCAGGGAGAATCATAATGTTGGCCTTTTTGTATTTGATCTGGCTTTGCTTGCGGACTTCTCAGTATGAGTTCTTTGGTTGTGTAAGAATGAAGCCTAGTGATTATATCTCATGGCATGGAAGCCCCAGCGGTTTTAGGCCTGAGCGCTCTGTGGGCTCTGTCTATTATTATGCTAGTTTGGCCTGCTTCTCCGATGATCATTTGGAATATTTCCATTGTGATGTTCAGGACATGCTCCTTACCCTGGGCCTCAGGGACCCCGTGGATGCGTAGGTTTTGTCTGCGGCCTCTGTTATCCATATCAAGCAAGTGGTGAGAGAGTTGTGCCGTTAGAGTTTTCTGGTCTCTGAGTTGTTGGGCTTCAATGGAGGAGTAGTCGCTCTCCACAGCAGTAAAGTGCTACTTGGGAGGGTTTTAGGCTTCCTGGCTGACCCTGCGGGTGGAGGTTGCTTTCTCCCGTTCTTTCCCATCGTTTATGGAGCTTACCGAGGTCCACAACCAGTGATTCTAGCAAGATGCGTCTACTCCATGCGGCTTGCAGGCCACGCCCGGTCAAGTTTATTCATAAAGAGAAAATGCTCTCCAAACCTCTCCAAATGTTCTCCAATATTCCAGCAGAATATTGTTGTGAAAGTTGCTGAACTTAATTCATGGGTCCATGTTATGAAGCACATTCCTCCAATGAGAGACAGGTCAACCAAGGAGCAGCAAGTTAGTGTTTTGATGGGCATAATAATCCCTGACCACTAGCCAATGAGGGGAAGCTGAGTCACCCAAAGTGTTACCCGTGAATAAATCACCCAGGATCATCATTGATGGGAAGTGTATCTTTACTGTTAAATTAGTATAAAATTGGCAGGTCCTGGTGATGGTGGTGTTGGAATGCTAGAGCTTATCGAGTGTACCAAGCTCCTACAGTGCTCCCGATACAGCTTTTCTACATAGTGCTCAAAGGATCCAGGATAAAAATGGTTCTGGCAGTTAAGGTTACAAAGGAGGACCTACTGATAATCGGAGGGGGGAAAAAGTGAGAAAATAAGAATATAAAACAAGGCAGTTATTTGACTGTGTCACAGATCAACCTGTACCTTGGCCGGGGCAGTGTTCGAAGGCTCATCTGCCTGGGCAGAGGAAGAGGAGATCCAGTCAGCAAAACCTGAAGGACACAGAGTCCAGTAGGAGAAATCTTCATCTATTCTGAATTATGGCACAATTAATACATTAACATACTCAGGGCCGGCCTTAAGTGTTCCAGCACCCTGTGCAGGCCTCCCCCGTGCCCCCCCCCCTCTTGCCTGTCTCTTCCTCTCCCTCCATGTATATGTATCTCCCTTCCCATGTTTGTCCCTTTGCCCTTCCTTGCTATGTCTGTCTCTCTCCAACTCCCCCATACATTTTCTCTCACCCTCTCCTTCCCCATATCTGTTCTCTCCCCCTCCTCCCCATATCTGTTCTCTCTCTCCCCCTCCTCCTCATAGCTGTTCTCTCTCCCCCTCCTCCCCATATCTGTTCTCTCTCTGCCCCTCCTCCCCACATCTGTTCTCTCTCTCCCCTCCTCCCCATAGTTGTTCTCTCTCCCTCCTCTGTTCTGTCTCTCCCTCCTCCCCTTCCTTTGTTCTGTCTCTCCCTCTTCCCTAATTCTGTCTTCCCCCTCCTTGTTCTGTCTCTCCCCCCCTGTTCTGTCTCTCTCCCCCTCCCTCCCCTGTTCTGTCTCTCCCCCTCCCCTTGTTCTTTTCTGTCTGTACACTGGTGAGCTCCACCCCCACCCTGCCTCACGGGGAGGTGCAGGCAGCATGAGAAAGTGCTGCTTGCGCTCCCACACACAGTGATTATGCAGGGTATCGGAAATCCGCCCCCTCCACGGCAAACCTTTTTTTATTTTTTATTTTTTTTTGCTGGCCGGGAGGGCGCCCCCTGGGGTGTTGCGCCCTGTGAGATCGCACAGGTCGCACACCCCTGAACATACTCCACATAACCTAGCTGCCCAAAAATCTATGCTGTCCTTTTTTTATCAGTGAGCCCTAAAGGAGCTGGAATATCAGAAGTGGTAAAGCGGACTTTGTTCGTTGGTCATACATTACCTAATATAACGTCTAAGCTATATAGGAATCATACCTAATAGCGGTAATTACTTTGCAACATAAGACGCCATATGGATTCAAGAACTTGCTATCTTCGGAATGAGCTATCTTTTCACTTGTATTGCTGCTCTTTGTATGTTTGTCCTCTCCTACAGCATTTAAACCCAAACCTGAAACTGAAATTACCTGTGAATGGCACTTGCAGATTAAGAAACTTGTAATTTAACAGTGGAAAGGAGAAAAAAAGAAGCTAAAACTATGCCCCCTAAGAGAGATAGACAAATAAAAAACTAATCAGGAGAAAAGCAGACCTATTAACATTTTCTGCTCACCTAATTTACAATCTAACCCTGCAGAATGCAGAAAATCCCTCATGGTGCAAACCAGGGAAGAAAATCTAATGTCTTTATTACAGAGTCAAGTAACAGAATGACCTGAAATGACAAATCCATTAACGCAAGAGTTTATTACTGATCTGATGCAGAGTTTCTACATTAAAATAAAAGTAGTCCTGGAAACGAATCTATCCCAGATTAGAACCGAGGTGAAGGGGAAGAAGGAGGAATTATTACTTTCCTTTCTTTTTCTTTTTGTATTCCTCTCACTAATACACACTTCTCGTGTTAAAAAGAACGATAATAAGTTCATTCACAATTCTTTTACTCTTTCCTAATAACTTCTCACTTATTGTAATAATTCACATATCTATAGAGGCGGAGATCAAACACCTTCCCATACTCCTTTGATACATAATGGCAATAATTCACATTTAACATTCACTACGATTAGATACTTAACTTCCTATTCACTGCACAACTAGGATTGATATTTCTCTTTTTTTTCTCTCTCTCTCTCCTTCTCTTTGGTTTTCTCTCCCTCAAACCCTATATAAGCAGACGCGACATAAAATTTATCTATAAGGAAGGGAGAGTAAAGAGAGAAAAAAGAAAAGAGAAAAACTAAAAGACCTGATTTCTCTCTTTCCTACTCAACCACTAACCACTAATAAAGGTTAATAATATCTCCCCACCAATCAGGACCAAAATATTCCTGCTCCGGTTTCAGGATTTAGAGTTTGAGTCAAGCAAATCTGCTTGACTAGCTCTAGTAAATAAGTATGTTATGCAGTATGACTGGACTGAATCTAAGGATTTTGTTCTTTTTGAGACATGGATGGACAATACAGTGACCCATAAGTCCTGGGATGTCACTTAGGCTTATGTCTTTGAATGCTCAGGGCTTGAACTTGCCAAAAAGAGAGTTCATTTATATAGCACATTAGTAGACAATAAAATAGACATTGCATGTATCCAGGAAACAAATTGGATTAAACCACCAACAAGACTATTGAGATATAGTAAATACACAAAAGTTATTATTGCAAACCTGGAAGGCCATAGTAAAAAAAGAGGAGTAGTGATTATATTCTCAAGGGATCTTAAGTTTGAACTTATTTTTCAAGAGGCAGACCCCAAGGGTAGATTTTGACAGTTAAGATTAATGGTATCAGCTACACTCTCATTAAATATATGCCCCGAGCCAAGCTCCAGCTATATTTTTGGGCAAATTAGATTAGATAAAGTAGACTGCTTGCAAGTGGGATTCCTTATAGCTGGAGGAGATTTAATGCTGTAGCAGATCACAAAATGGATCATAGCTCAAATGTAACAAACCTCGGTTCTACTCGTATGGCCCAATCAATAGATATCTAACAGATATGGAATAAACATCTCCTATTTGAGTGTTGGAGGATTTATAAACCATTAGAAATAGACTATTCATTTGACTCTAATTCACATCAAACATATTCTCGTATTGATTACTTTCTATTGAAAGCCCAATCACTTGATAAGATTCAGAAAGTAACAATAGGCTTGATAACATGGTCAGACCATGCTCCAGTTTTTATAGAGATAAAAAATAATCCACAATACAGAATTAGGAATAAATGGAGACTAATTGAGCACCTCTTAAATAAGAAACACATCCTTCAAGTCCTTTGTAGATATCAATGATGATAAGGAAGTCTCGGATATTACATGTATGATGTAGAGGGGATAGCGCATATCTTCCCATTAAAACATACCCACCCACAACCCTAAAATAAGACACAAGGCTTGACTTTGGTTTATATAGGCCACAGCACTTTTTATTAATACAGGAAATTAAAATTAGTTAGGACTGTATAAGTCAAACCACCACTACTTGATTTCCAAATAATATACAGCCTAACAAAAAACCTAAGCATCCTTGCCAATCCCCCGAATCTTGTACTTAAGTAAAACTTTTGATGCAACCGGCATCTATAACCAACTTGTAGTACTCTCCTCCCCCCTCGTCCAGGGTGTCTCTTACCCAACAATACCTTCTCCATCTCATCCATGCTTACCACTAGCCGATCCACTAGCTCAGTGGGCACGTACCATATAGGTGATGTATCACCTTCGAGGTTAGGGGAGGGTTGAGCCCAAACTTTATTTATCTGAACATGACTCCACCTTCAATACCAACCCGGACTGGCAAGGACACGTACCCCCACCACCAGCCCCGCTGTTTTACTACCTAAAATCAGTGGGAGCTACCCCCACCCAGTGCCATGGCCTGTTCTAACCCATCTTGAAGAGCCAAGTTAAAAAGGTCTAAACCAACTTCCATTAGGTGTACTCCATCGCTACTGAAAAACCCTGCAGCATCCCTTTCAAATACCCAATGGCGGATAGGGACTCCTCCCACTCCCAAATTTTGAAAACCCGCCTATTCACCTTAATCCTGCACCGTTCCATAGCCTTTTGATCGGTCACGCAGCGCCAATTGTTCCGTGGAACCAGTTCCGACCATACTAACCGGACATCAGGAAAAATTACCAGTAGGTATTAAGGGTATGCGGTGGGTCCATCTGTTGCCGGAGCTTGTTCAGTTGTCTAGAGTTTTGGGCCCTCCTGATGTTCTGCTGATTTACCTTGGGGGCAATGACCTTGGCTCCATTCCAGTTCTGAGGTTATGTGATTTGATTAAACAGGACCTGGCCAGGTTACTGGTAATTTTTCCTGATGTCCGGTTAGTATGGTCGGAACTGGTTCCACGGAACTATTGGCGCTGCGTGACCGATCAAAAGGCTATGGAACGGTGCAGGATTAAGGTGAATAGGCGGGTTTCAAAATTCATTTTGGACCTACCATTGTAAGTCTCCAAAAAACTACGACAGGTGGCCAAGTCATTTAAGAAGGGGAGAGTTAACCGAATGAAGTGCATCGGGTGACTCACTCCTGCCGTTGCCGCCGCCATGTGCCTATTGAACACCCGCCCCATTGCAAGCAAAATTATGTTTTCCCAGGAGGGACTGAAGCTGCTGGAGCCGGATCTTCTGGAGACCCATTGCTGCCGAGATGTCGGAACACAACCCCACTAGCTTCTCCAAGGGGAGACTGCATTCCCCTGCCACCGAATCCAACACGATGCCCAGAAAGCAAAGGCAGGTAGTCGGACCCTCTGTTTTGTCAGGAGCCAAGGGGACAACAAAGCCCTGTGCCACCATCTTAACCCCTTTGAAAGAATACACAGGCTCCCCAGACCAAAGACTCTTTGTGCAGATATTTCCTACGGCACCCGACTGCAGAGAAGATAATTTAATTATCTTACTACCATCTTACGTGCCAAGGAAATTCCGTACAAATGGGGATTCCCCACTAAGCTAATAATTTTTTTCCAAGGCAAGAACTATATGTGTGAACACCAGACACAGGCTAGAGAGTGCCTGTCAAATTGGGGTTTACTGTCTGATGATAAATAGTAATTTTCTGTAGAGACTGCTCCCTTTTTTTTTGATAGATTGATTATTCATTCACTTTTTTTTAATCACTAAATGTTAGAAACCTATTAATACTTAAAGGGTTGGAGACAATGCTAATATGATTTATTTAAAAAAAAAGGAAAAATATATATTTTTTCAAATAATATAATGTTCACTCTATTAGCTTACTCACCTGATCACTTTATAGACTTACTGAATTTTTGAAACGTTAGCATTTCATTGTATTAACTCTTAAAGGGTTGGAGATTTCAGTAATATAACTCCTTTAAAAACCTTAAATAACAATGTCCACTTTATTATACTCTCCACTGGATCACTTTGCATATTCACCGACTGTTCGAACTAATGTTCACATTTCGAGATAGATTATTTTTTTGTTCACTTTGGTATACCGACACTTATTAATGGACCTAAATTTCAGGATTCCAATGATTAGGAACACCTGATTATTAATAGCCTCACAGTCCAAATGGACAATTTTATATCTGGGTGTTCAGCTGATCTGGCACAAATGTACTATTATTTGCTATATTTAAACGGAATATTTTCAATTTATTTATCTAACCAATGTAATATGCTGGTATATACGTTTTTTTGAAATATATATGGAATATAAACTCCTATGGTCAGATAAAACAATCAAATATCTGGGTCTGTAGATACCTATTGATGGTAAAGACACACTAGAAATAAACTGTAGAGGGAGGATGTCCTCCGTACAGGCTGACCTGAGGAAGTGGAGTCACTTGCCCATATCATGGATGGGATGAATTAATATTATAAAAGATTATGTAATGCCTAAATGGCTCTACTTCCTCAGGATGATTCCCGGTAAAATGAATTCTAAGTGGTTTGATCAGATCCAAAAATGTTTTTGGGAATTTGTATGGAAGGGCAAAAAATCAAGGATAAAACGGGAGACAATGATAGGGATAGAAGAAGAGGAGGCATGGGAATTCCCAACTTAAAGGAATTGTGGGAAGCAAGTATGCTGTCGCATATAAATAAAATTCAATGGGGCGTATCAAAATCCCTTGACTGGTACCAGATTAGAATGGAATATTGTCAATTTATCTATCTAACCAATGTAAAATCCTGGTATATATGTTTTCTGAAATACGGGCCTTCATGTCCTGTTGCACAAACGCACATTTTTCCTTATATATCTGAACGAATATTGTCAATTTATCTATCTAACCAACCTAATATCCTGGTGTATACGTTTTCAAAATATGGGCCTTTATGCCCTGTTGGATGTCTAAATTCCTTCCCCTCCTTATTATGATATAATAATATATATATATATATATATATGTTGTTGTTGTTGTTTTTTTCCTGCTCTCATGCCGCCTCCCCCCCTCCTTCCTCCCCCTCTTTTGATGTCTTGATGGAGGTGGATGGAGGAGGGGGGACTTTTGGCCTGCACCTTGCCCAGCCCAGGCACATGTTTGTATCCCGCGGTGGTTACTGGATTTAGTTTGGCGAGATGATGGCCCAAATGTGTATACTGACTTTGGCCCGTCTATCCCCGAAAAGGATGTTGGTATGTTGTATTTTTCTGATTAGATTTGTGCTTTTCTATTCTCTTCTCTTTTTTTCTTTTCTTCTTCTTCTCTCTCTCTCTTCTTTCTATTGCCCTTATCTCGGGCCTCCCGCCCAGATCCCTGTGCCGTCCTGGCCCCCCCCAGCCTCTAGAGGTTTCCCCCACAGATAAAAATAGGTATGCCTATTAAATTTATGTCTATTAATGCCCAGGGTCTTAACTCCCCACAAAAGCATTCCTACCTGTGTGACCTTCTGATACATAACCACATAGAAGTATGTTTTGTTCAGGAGACCCACTGGAAGTCGAAGGATTCAAGATTTTTGAAGAACTGCAGATTCTCTACTATTTCCGTGGCTCACAAGTTCGAACTTATACACCACAAGATTGATTCTAACGGTAGAGCCTGCATAATTATTAGCAGAATCAATGATGACCTTTTTACTCTGGTGAACCTGTATGCTTCCTCCGACGGAACTGTGGGTTTCCTGAACAGAATGATTAACAGTCGATAACATACAACAGGGAGTGACTATCCTGGGGGGAGATTTAAATACAAAAGCAGACCCCGGTCTCAGCAAGGGACTCCCCAGAGAAGTCAGACTGGACCCAAGAATTAGGAAAAGCGTGGAGTTATTCACAAAGTTCTTGTCAGCAAACGACCTATATGATACCTGACGAGTTAATCACCCTCATGAGAGGGATTTTATGTTGTTCTCCAACGCACATCACTCTTATTCCAGGATTGATTTTTTTCCTTATGCATTCGGTTCATCTGGAGAGCTGTGAGGGAGCTGGCACAGGTCGCACCTGGTCAGACCACGCTCCCATATTTCTCGATATTAGAGATAATATTGAATATGGAGTAAGATCTAAATGGCGCTTAAACTAATCCATCTTATCATCTGAGTCAGATAAGCTCGCGTTATGCGCCTCGACCCAGGATTTCCTTTGTAACAATGAGAACGGCAAAGTTAGGGATCAGACACTGTGGTGCTAGTTTAAGTGCTATATGCGTGGAATTCTGATTAAGATGGGCTCCATTATTAAGAAATCGCAATGTAAACCACTCTCAGATCTCTATATAGATCTTACTAGACTAGAGAATCATAAAAAGCAACACCCTACTTCCGACATTATTAAATCTACTGGGGAGGTTCAACAAGCAATTAAGGCGATACTGGATGATCAATTTAAAAAAGCAAAATCTCGCCTGAAATTTTCGTGGTACATGAGCAACAGTAGACCAGGCAAAATGCTTACAAATCAGATTAAGTTTAGGAACCACTAATCATGAATTAATAAGATCTATTTTGATGGTAAGACTCACCTATCTCCACGCCAGATAGGCGATGCCTTTGGACAATATTACAAATCCCTTTATAAATTTTCATCTGCAGGAAGATCTGTGTCTCAGGTCAGGGACTTTTTGCACAGTTTGGGCCTGCCCAGGATCTCGGAGGAGAGACTGACGCTCTTGAATCAACCGATTTCGGAAACAGAACTGACCTCGGCTTTGAGGGCCATCGAGAGGGGCAAGACTCCAGGACCAGATGGACTCTCATCTCTCTTTTATCTAACACTCCAATCAGATATTACAAAATTACTACTCAGGGTATTTAATGAATCATCCCAGCTAGGCATTCCAAAAATGTTGGAAGCATCTATTTCTCCAAATTTTAAGAGTGGTTAAGGTCCATATCTTATCCCTAACTATAGGCCCATATCTTTGATAAACTTAGATGTCAAGCTGTTCTCATGGATCCTCGCAGAGAAGCTTAGGTGTGTGGTCCCGGACCTTATTCATCCGGACCAGACAGCTTATATACACAATCGCTCGGGGGATGATAGCATCAGGAGGGTTCTGAATCAATTGCATTGGGTTAGGGCCTATCGGGTCCCTGTAGTTTTCCTTGCCCTTGATGCCGAGAAGGCATTTGATAGGGTCGACTGGCTATTTCTGACTGGGACTCTTGAGGCCTTCGGTCTATCAGGTAATTTTAAGAACAGCACCATGGCCCTTTACTCTGCACTGAGGGCTAGGATCTCAGGCCCTTCTTTAACTACAGAATATTTTAACACCAATGGTACAAGAAAGGGGTGTCCTCTGGCGCCCCTCCTGTATGCCCTTAGAACCCCTTGCGGCTCTGATTAGACACTCGACTCAGGTCAGGTGTATACAGGTGGGGAACGAAGAACACAAAATTTCACTTTACGCAGATGACGTACTTCTTTCCCTGGTATCTCCATAAATATCCATACCATGGGTCCTTCTTTTAATTAATCAATATGCCTCTTATTCTAACTATAAAGTAAACCTAGCCAAGACCCAGGTCCTTATGAGCTCCTTATCACCCTTCCAGCTTGGTGAACTCTCAAAATTAGAAAATATTAAATGGTATAGCAAGACACTAGACTACCTGGGGAACAATATCGCCCCGGACCTCAGACAAATGCTGTTTCTTAATTATGAGACTCTGATTCATGACCTTAGAGAATTATTCATAAACTGGAGGGGGATAGAACCCTCTTGGATGGGCCAGCTTAACATTCTTAAAACATACATTGTTCCGAAGGTTTTGTTCTTGATGAGATCAATTCCTATGCGGGCTCCCACAGTATCTTTAAATCAATTAACATCATTATTCTTCTCCTATGTTTGGGACTCTAAAAGACTTAGAATTGCTTACTCAATCTTAAAGCTTAGCCTTAGGATGGGGGGACTAGGTTTCCCGGACTTGTATAAACTTTAAGATATTTGTCTATTTTCAAACTTCCTTGCCTGGAAATGGTATGGTGTCAAATTGAGACTTTAGAATGTTTGGAGTTTAATCCCAACTATTTGGTCTGACAAAAATTTCTGATATCATGATTGGGGTGAAAATTATCCCTTTCAAAACCCAGATCTCAACTGTTCAACTATATTAGAATAAAAAAATGTCTTAACTGTTAATCCTCAGGTGGAGATTTCTCCTCTGGAAACCTTCCTGCAGCTTTCTAAGAGGTGGGGAGCTGTGTCCAAACTGCGGACTCTGCTGGAGGATTCGGCGATACACGACAAACCCAATTCTATACATCATTGGGAAGCAGACCTGAGAAAAACACTCCCCATGGAAGTTTGGAAACATATATGCCACAACACCAGAGGAGATCTACATGGTATTAACCTACAGGAGCTATTCTACAAGATGCTCTATCGATGGCACTTTGTTCCATCTCGACTCAATCAATTCTCTCCTAACATCCCTAATCTCTGTTGGAGATGCGATAAAGAGGAAGGCACTCATTTTCATATCTAGTGGTCGTGTGACTATCTGATTCCAATTAGAAGTAAAGTCTCACAAATTTTAAACCTTATTTTCCAACTACTCCCTTATCCCTGGAAACATTCTTGTTTCATACAAATTTAGGCCCTAGGAGATCACCAAAACAAATTTTCATAATTAATTTTCTTATGGCAGTAAAACTCCCTCTCGCATGCCTCTGGAGGGGGCAAGATCTCCCCACATGGCTGGATCTTTGTAAACAGATAGAACTCCAGCTGTCTGCGCAGAGGGTGTTTTATCTCTCGGGGGGGCTAGAGAAGAGATCTGAGGAGATTTGGACTGTGTGGGAGACCTTAGGGTCAAATATTTAGTTGGTAATTGGATATTGTTTTTTTGTTGGTGGTGAGGTGATTGGTGGACGTGGGACAGACACAGCAGATCTTGGCCGGACTCTCTTTCTCTTTTTTTTTTTTTTCTCCTCTTTCATCTGAGATATTTGATAAACTGGCAGTTACCCTGGGGTGGTTGATTTACACACTACACTTTCAGCCAGAACTGTGTTTGTATGTGTAATTTTTATATGAGTATGTCTGTTTTTTTTATATGTATGTTGAAGTATAATAATTAAATACAGACTTCTAAATAAAAGAATTTAAAAATATTTTTTTAAATAGAACACAGACATTAACAATGTTTTCTCAAGATACAGACTATGATGAGCTTGGATTCTTGCACAGACTTAAATGGAGAAGTAATGTAATAGAATATCTGGGGATAAAATAACCGAGGACTTAGCGACTTTAGTGGACTCTAATAATTGCTCTATAATTTCTAAACTCAAAATCCAGATTAAGAAATGGCAAGGTCTTGAGATAACCTGGCTGGGTCGAATAAATGCAGCAAGTGCCTATATAGTTCCCAAAATAATGTATCTTTTTAGGACAATCCCTTTAAGAGTCCAAACCAAATACTTATCCCAATTACAAACAATACTGGAGCAATATATTTGGCAGGGTAAGAGACCTAGGGTAAGCCAACAGATACTTAACAAAAAAGCAAATAGGGGAGGACTTTCCTTCCCAAATGTTGTGAGCCTACATGAAACCGTAATACTTACACACTACCTAGCGTGGGACAAACAAGCAAACAACCTACTAATTTAGTATCAAATCGAACAGCTAGAAATGATGACATCTGCAATTTGCTTTCGCTTTTCTGGGCCTACACGCGGTCTCTTAAAGAATTGATTAAATCTAACTTAAACCCAATAATCACTAATACTATTACCACCATAATCAAATGTAAAAATAAAAATGCACTTAAAGATTCACTCAACAAATTTAATGGAAACCTGTTATAAATTAATTCTTCGGTGGTACCTATCACCAGAAAAAATGGGGAAGATATATTCAAAATATACAGTACAATGTTGGAGGGATCCTTCAAACACATATGGTGGGATTTCCCTCAAATAGATACACTGTGGAAACAGATCGAATTAAAAATAACAAACTTGATAAATAAAGACATCAGGTTGACTCCAGATTTCAACCTTTTTCATTTAAATCCACCGGTACAAGAAAAAGAATTACAATTACTGCTGATACATATAATGCTGGCTATAAAGATGGAGATAGTCAGGAATTGGAAATCACCCTCGCCCCGTTACGGTTTAAAGTAGAACAACAAATTCAGTATCAAGTCCAAATGAAAAAAGCCTTTTGGTCTAACAATGGGAAATCTTTGATAATGAATGAAAGAATATGGTGTAAATGGATCAACAAGAAAAACTGACATAATAATAAAATATAATCTAATCCAAAAATCTAATTGTGGCTAGGCAGCAACCCGTAAGTGTATGACGTATGAATGGAATAAAAATAGAAATTAAATATGAAATGGGAAAAGGAGAATCAAAGCACTTTATCGGATCTAACTTATTTTTGGAAATGTTTTATTAACACAATGTATTTAAAGAATATAAAATGTAACCTTTTCTATATTTGATAATAAATAAAAAAAGATTCCCTCCCATTCTCTCCTCCCTTAGAAACCCTGCAATTTTTAATCCCTGATGTAAATTTGAAAAGCTGGACACAGAAAGGCATATTATGCCCAAGTAACATACTGAGTCAAGACAAATTACTTCCGTTTAATCAGATTAGAAAGGCATACCATTTTTCACAAGATGAAACCTTTACATATCTTAGATTAAGAGGCCTGGTCAATTCTTCCAAGTTGAGCATGAATACACATATTGATGACTGGTTAGGGTCACAGAAAACGGTTAGGCAAATCACCAGAACTACTTCAACTAACAAAAAGCAAAAATGAGCCCCCAGTGATTAAGTGGGAGAATGAATTCGGGATATCATACACTGTGGAGGAATGGAGCCAGGCCTTTCTACACACCAAAAATTGTATACATTCTCTGAATTTACTTGAAATATATCACAAGGTTAAACTCAGATGGTATATCACACCAAATAGACTTTACAAAATAAGGAAAAATAATTTATGTTGGTGCTGCCTATCAGCGATAGGTACAATAAAACACATATGGGGGAAATGGCCAATGTTCGATAACACAAAAATATCTTTACGTGAAATAATGAGAGACCTCTCTCTTGGGGAATCCCTATTTTCCCCACAAATGTTTCTCTTCCATTTTAATCTCTACCCTCTTGAAGAGTATCAAAGAAGCTTACTTATCCACCTTTTTTATAGCTGTAAAAACCTCCATTGCTAGAAATTGGAAAAAGATTGGCCCATTATCATGGGAAGACGTAATTAAACAGATTAAGTTCCAATATACAATGGAAAGATGATTATATATGAGACAGGATAAGCTGTATAAGTTCAAAAAAAATTTGGGCTCCCTGGGAAACTCATGTTCAGCAATCAACTCTTTTATCTCTATAGGTAGTGGTAGGATTAAGCCCTGAGCATCTAACAACATAATAATATTAGTCCATGCCATGTTCTCTATTCCAGACCAGTAAAGTATAATCTTATAATTAATCCTTGAAAGAAGAATGATTGTAGTATGAATGTGTAATTAGTTTTGGGTTTTTTACATTTTACGTGTTGTAGATTTCTTTCTTTTTCCTTTCTTTTGAGGCAAGAGAACTCTAAAGCCACGAGAAGAGGGTTACATACTAGACAGAAACACACCACTCCTTAGATGAAAAATTTAGTTACGATTGGAATTTTGATTTTCCTTTTTGTCTTTATTTTCCCTCACTTTTGGTCATGATGAGATAACAGTAACAGTAACTTGCATATTATACTTGGAATAATGTTTTCTTCTCCTGCCTAATGATAATGATAATGATAACGATAAAACGTTAGAATTGAATAAAGAAAAAAAAATTATGTATAAAATTGTTGTTGCAGGATTGTAATATTTGTAGTAGAGACTGGTTTAATTGTGAAATTAAAGGTATATTTAGAGTATAGTGAAATTTTGGGACTTAACAATCGGGTTGAATCAACCGTACACAGTTGAGTAAGACCCACAAGAACTAGGTCAAGTACTAACCATACATCAAATGTCAGGAAATTTTCCCAACACTTTAAATAAGTTATTTTTTAAGGCTAATTTAATGAAGGAGGATTATGGATTAAAGGAGCAGGTAAAAATGTTGCCATAGGTTATAGCCCACGAGATCCTATGGGACTGGGAAATTGGCTAGGATCACTTGGAGTGAAACTTGTAAGTGGTTTGGTATGTATGATATTTGTACTGCTAACTGTCTGTGTTTGTGTTTGTTTCTAGGGTCTCATCATCAAGTGCATCCTGACCATTGACACAATGCCCCTACTAGAAGAACTGGAAGACGTTGCTCAAATGTTCCCCATTATGGAAGCTTACAGTGCAATTAAGCTGGTTGACCTTCCAGTGTGAAAATAAGAGGAAGTATGCCATATCATCCTGAACACAATGAATTATGTTGACCAGGCAACTCCTAATGGTTATACTTCAAAACAGACGAACTATAGGGGCCTCTGGATTTAAGATGTGGATGAGAGACTATATTGTTTTGTCTGCTGCCAAGGGTCCTTAGAGAGTTAAGCATACTTCTGGCCAGACCACTATTTGTGATCTTTAGGGATTCTTTCAGTTCAGGTATAGTGCCAACAGACTGGCGAAAGGCGGATGTCATTCCAATATTTAAAAAGGGATCAAAATCTCAAAAAGCATTTGATATATTTCCACACGAAAGGTTACTGTACAAGTTTGGGGCAAATGTATGTATTTGGATTGAAAATTGGCTAAAAGATAGAACACAGAGGTTTGTTGTAAATGGAAAATCCTCAAATTGGACCATGGTATTGAGCGGAGTACCTCAGGGGTCTGTTTTGGGCCCTCTTCTTTTTAATTCTTTTATTAATGATCTCCCATGTTGTGCTAAGAAGAGCCATGTGTTTGCTGATGACACTAAATTAGGTAAGGTAATAAAGACTAATCTTGACTTTTTCATCACAGCAATATTTGGACAGAGTGGGGGACTTGGCAATAAAGGGGCAAATGAGGTTCAATATAGACAAATGTAAAGTTATGCATTTTGAGAAAAATAATAGCAAAGCAACACATACTTAAAATGGTATTTCCCTGGGAAAACCTACTAATCAAAAGGATTTAGGAATAATTGTAGATAACAAACTTGGCAACAGTGCCCAATGCCAATCAGCAGCTGCAAGGGCCAATAAGATATTGGCATGTATAAAATGAGGTATAGATTCACGGGTGGAGGACATCATCTTGCCTCTATACAAATCAATGGTAAGGCCTCACCTTGAATTTTCAGTACAATTCTGGGCACCAATCCTTAACAAAGATATTAAGGAACTCCAAAAAGTGCAAAGGAGAGCTACAAAATTAAAAAGGGGATTGGAGGATCTTAGTTATAAAGAGGGACTTAAAAAATTTCATTTATAAACGTTAGAAAAAAAGGCGTCTCAGAGAGGATATCGGTCTGGCGAGCGGGACCAAGCTCCCACCGTCCTGAAACTCCGCCTGGGCCCCGCCGATCCGCTGAAGGCGGATTTTCTTTTTTTTTAGAAAATCAGAACAGACAGGGCTATTAATAATAGAATAAGCATTAATAATAGAGCTTATTGATCCAAGGAGAAATCTGATTGCCCTTTGGAGTCAAGAAGGAATTTTTCACCCTAGGAGGCAAAATTCGAAATAGTTTCCTATGGGGTTTTTGCCTTCTTTTGCCTTCAAAAGCTGAAATGATAGGTAGAAGGGTTGTCCTTGATGGACTTGTGTATTTTTTCAAACTCGATTACTATGTTGTTACTATTTTGGCTAACTGTCATTTTGTAGTCTGAATGCATGTTTTTAGTTTTGCTCTGAGTCCTTTATTTTTGTTAAAGAATTATGCAGACAACTCAGTCCTTGAGAATTGTAAACTTCGGAATAATGTGTTTGGTTTTTACATGCAACTAGTAGTTTTAGAGAAATGCTAACTAATAATCTTAGGAATTTTATTAGACAGTGTAAAAAAGAACATTGTATGTTATGAACAATAGCTAACAATAGATAATTGATTTATGTGTGTGACCATCATGTGTTTTTGGTCATCAGGTTATGCCATCATGTAAAATATTATAGATATTTGTAGTGGGCCCACCGCAGTCGAGAGAGATTTTATACTGTGCCTTTCTCTCTAGATTGTAAGCCCGTTATCACCCTGCTGAGTGAAGCAGAGGCATGCTCAGTCGCCAAAGGCCAAAAACTAACCTCACATGCTATTGCACTGTTTACTGTTGTAAACTCAAGGCAGTCCGGTAAAACAGGTCAGTCACAGACTGTTACTAAAGCATAGTTATGGATATGATTATGAATCTGTTGCTTTAATTTTAAGACCATTCTAACTATATCCAACAGCCCCTAAAGAATATAAGAGATGTGGTAACAGATATCAAGTAGAACTAAGGTTTTGATTGAACATTCGGAATAGACTCGTGGTTGGGTGAATTAGGTACTAATATTGTTATGCTTTCCTTTTAGCCATAGTATGCTTAGGTGTTATCAATAGGTTTGTGATATGTGCAAACTGTGTTATCAACAAGATGTTTGCCTCAAAAAAACCCCAAGGAAATCAATGTGTTTGCTTCAACATACCAGCAGATTAGGTACAAATAGGTTATGTTATCCATAAATGGCAAAAAGAGTGGACTTAACGTAGAAACATGTCGTTAGTGACACATGATGTGCCTGGCACGTCATGCACTAAAAAGAGCAAAGAAAGTGACCAACAGCATTTTACTCTTTCCAACTCTTCCTTTTACTCTTTAATTTTTTTATTACACCTGCTACGGGTTAGTTATACACGCTAGGGAATTACGTTTAACGTAAACATTTTTTTCAGCTGTCTGAACATGTATAGCAATCAGTAACAGCCGATCAGTGGCAAAGGCGGTTTGGTGATTGCTCAGATGAGCATCACCATTAGCCTGGTCAGATCAATATTGGTAAATATTGTTCTGATCCATATGGATCTGCCTCCCTCTCCTCACTTGAGTTTTACTGAGGGAGAGAGACAGATCTGTATAGTGTAAGTTTTTAATTGTAATAAATTAAATAAAATGTTACAAAATTGTGACACCCAAGGAATTTTATAAAAGCCATACCCTTTGTATAGTGTACCCTGTGTATTAACCTCTTCCCTGCCACTGATCACTGCACAGCAGCACATTTTTTCTTGTCTGTGCAATTTTAGGGGTTAATTTTTTGTACAGTACTACAAAGGCTCTTATAAGAGCTATTAACCCCTTCCTTGCTCTACATGTCAAAATTCCAAATTGGAAAATAAAAAAAGCTCACCTCTCAAATGGGGCCTTTCAACCCCCAAACAAGCTGACAAACCTATGCATGGGGTGGTATCCCTGTGCTCGGGAGATGTTGCTGAACATATATTGGGGTGCTGTTTGGCAGTGACAAATCTGTGAATTTGTGTCTAAAATACAATGTATGTGGAAAAAAATACACAACAAAATTACTACCACAAACTTTGACATAGGCTGGTGGTAGAATGAGTGCATGGAAAGTGTTAAAATACCACCATTTAAAATAGCCTAGGGTGTCTACTTTTACAAAACATATGTTTTGTTTTTTTTTTATATATACACTGTCCAGCGTAAAAAAAAAGTCACAAATGAAACATGGGCACAGGCTGACTACCTGTCAAAATTCCAAGTTGAAAATGCGCACCTTCGAATTGTGGCCTTTTAGCCCCCAAACAACCCAACAAACCTATGCATGTGTGCTGTTGAAGGCATATTGGGTTGTTATTTCACAGTGACACATTCCAAAATCTGTAAATTCATGTCTGAATTACAATATACAGGGAAAAAAACCACAAAAAAATCACTACCACAAAATCTAACAAAGGCCGTTGGTAGAATTAGTGTATAGAAAGTGTTAAAATGCCACCATCTGAAAGAGCCTAGGGTGTCTACTTGTAAAAAATATATTGGTTGATGGGGTAAAATACACTGGCTAGGTTCAAATATGTCCCAACTTGGACATGGGCTCAGGTTGTCTGCATGTCAAAAGTTGGAAAACCAAAAAGCGCAACTCTCAAATGTGGCCCTTTAACCCCCAAACAAGCTGACAAACCTATGCATGGGTGCTATCCCTGTACTAAGGAGATGTTTCTGAACACATATTAGGGTGTTATTTGTCAGTGACACATACCAAAAATCTGTGAATTCATGTCTGAAGTATAATGTTTGTGAAAAAAGAACACACAAAAATTACTACCACAAATTTTTACAAAGGCTGGTGGTAGAATTAGTGCATGAAAAGTGTTAAATTACCACCATTGGTGCATGGACAGTTGGAAAACCAAAAACTGCACCTTCCAAATGTGGCCTTTTAGCCCCCGAACAAACCTATGCATGGGTGGTATCCCTGTACTCAGGAGAAATAGTAGAATCTATTTAGCAGGTTTTTTCATTTGCTTTTGTTGATGAGGAGAAGATGTTTAAAATAAAAGTCAGGAAATTTGTAAAAAAAATTTGCACCAGATTTTTTTTTTTATATTATATTATAGGATATGATCAAAATGATGGCACCCAAAGAAAGCCCTTCTTGTCCAGATTTAAAAACAATATGTAATTTGTGTGGGTACAGCAAATGACAAAGAAGAAAATTATCAGGGTCTGTCCTTAAGGGGTTAAAGTTGTTACACTATTAAACAAGGAGGAAGTGAGTCTTAGCAGAAGCATCCTGTTATTGAGATTTAAGTTTATTGCCCACAAGTCCCCACCTAGAAAATATGGGATTTTAGGTGAAATGCTTATGTGTTATTTTCTTTAAATTTACATTCTTTTAACCAATCACTACCTACTGGCCAACACCTTGCTTTGTGTATCCCAGCAAGTTTCAGCACATGCGTACAATTGGGCACCATTATGGGACCACCTATTAGTATAACTGTAATTTCTTTGTTCTCATATGTCTCTATGTTTTGTTTCTTTTTTTTTCTGATGAATTGCCTACTACTACGTATGCATATGACAACATCTCATCCCACAGTATAAATATGAGTGGTTCTTTCTCCTAAGCTCTTAGCAATGTTTATTCAACACTTGTCTTTTCATTTGTATTCTGCATCCACAGTTCTCCAGGGCTGAGTGCTGAGTCATAATATAGTTGAGATATTGGTTCCTACAGCGGGTGGTCATAGCAGATAAGACAGTGTTGAGTGATTGATTAGCTTGGTCCTTTCACTGGGACCACGGACACTGTGTCCGCCTGTGGCCCCATGGGGCCACTAGTGTGTTGCATTATATTTATAGTTTACTCCATGTATATCGGCTTCAGCACTCTGTATTGTGTTTAAAATGTTCAGCCACTCTGCACCATCTTTCCAAGCAAATACTTTAATCACCTTTTATCCCCTTATCCAGATAAAGGCCCAGTACATTGCTACTCAGGCAACACAAACAGAGATTAAATAAATTAAGTAGTCTTTCCAGAGAGAGTTTTTCTTAATGTATTCAGGACAACATAACGCAGATAATCAACACTTCAGTCCAGCACAATATCTTTCTGGCTTGTTCTCCAGACTTTCTCCTCCCAGAGACTAAAAAGAAATAGCACCTAACTTCACTACCTAACTCTACTCTCCCTTTGGTAATGTCCCTCCTCTTTTACCCTTCTAAAATATTTTACAATCACAAGAAGGAGCATTTTCTGGTCTTTGATGTTAATTAAAACTCCCCTGGCAAAACAACTTACTTACTCCCCTCTGGTTCCTCCATCAGTTGTTTTACAACCCCAAACAGACCCCAAACAAACCCCTAAACAGATAATGTCCTTATTTTTTTTATTTATCTCCATCAGTTGTTTTACAATCCCAGCAAACTCACATCATCCTGTATTTCACAATGAGAATATCTTAAAACATCTATACACACATATATTTATACATCCATATATATATGTATGTATACATGTGCATACACACACATACGTACAAATACACATATGCACAGACCCATATATCTACACTATATTGACTTCTTATAATTTTATTTTGAATAATGGGCAAAATAACACTGGCATACAAATGGGCAAAACAACACTAACATATTAATGAGCAAAATAACACTAACATATTAATGGGCAAATTGGCTGTGGCATATTAATTGCCAAACTAACACTGGTTTACTAATGGGAAAAATAACACTGGCATTATAATGGGGAAAATAACAGTGACATATTAATGGGCAAATTGGCTGTGGCATATTAATGAGCAAAATAACACTGGCATATTAATGGAAACACTAACACTGGCATATTAATGGGCAAATTGGCATATTTAATGGACAAACTATGGCATATTTTGATAGGCAAACTGGTTGTTGCATATAAGTGATTTAAATAATAATAAGACAAAATATATAATTATACTTATCACAGACGTTATCTCTCATTAAAGATCCAGTAAAACATGGAAAAGGAACAATAAACAAAAATATGTGTAACACTGTTGATACAAAGGGAAAATACAATGTGGAGACCCCCTGGTATATCACTCACATATACCAGAGCCCTCTAACTCGGCTCTAGTTTATTAGGTTCTGGGGTACAGTAAGCGCCCTTCTCAGGATCTCCTGTACTTGTCACAGAACACAGAATGGTAAGTGTCTCTTCAAAGACAAAAACTCTAGCAAGGGATATTAGAGAAAACAGCATAGTATAGACTGTATGAGAAAATTATTTATTGCCCTCCACTACATGAGGCTTACTTATAAGATGGATTAAAAAAAAAGGCACATAACACAATTTCCACTTATGGATAAAAGCTGGAACAGTGTCCTCAGTAGTTTCAGGTAAAAGTGAGTACTTCTCAGTGTGGTGAAAATCCCGGCATCCCGCTTGGTTTACAGGCTTTGAAGTTATTTCCCTATCCATATTTAAAGATGAGGTGTGTTTTTTTTCTGCTCGCACTTTTCAGTGATTGGATTAACTCTTTAGTTTACACATGAAATGCAACTTGCCCAGCTATGTGACCTTGTATGATTTCAGAACATTTATAGCAGCAAATCTATTTAATAATTCATATTTATACATATACTCTAAAACTACAAATTAAGTAACATAATACAAATACATAAAAAACATTTTGAAAACATTTTTTACACTTTCCCATTAAAAACATCCACTATTGGGAAACATAATAGTGGAGATGTCTGAAAGAGTTCAGAACACCTTTTAAAGTGCTATCTGAAAGGACAAATATAATCAGATCCAATTCAAAGAAACATTGATAAAATAATATATAAAATATATAAAAAAAACATACAGAGAAATAAGGGAGAAAAAAGGGAGAGAATATCTGGTATCTACAGGAAATAATGTAGCTCAAAGTCAGAATTAAGACCATTTGGAATCAACATTCTCATTTTAAAAATCAGCTTCATCTCTGTTTTGCCTAACATGTTAATTTTATCCCCTCCTCTCCAGTAATTATTATTTTTTTATTGTGATATAGTATCAAAATGGTGTGACACTCTGTGTTTAGGGTATCGCTTCCTAATATTCCTTACATGTTCTGCTATCCTTACTTTCAAGGGTCTAGATGTTCTACCCACGTAATATAAATTGCAAGGGCACCATAGTAAATATATCACCCATGCTGTGTCACATGTAATGAGTTCTCTTATTTAAAGGGATTTATCCATATGAGGGAGTTTAAAGTCAGACATATTTCTGCCCATCTCGCTTGTATCCCTATAGGCTTGTCAGATTTTGCACCGGTAGAAACAAGTGAAATTGTTTAAAAAAGTGTTACACTGTACTTTTTTCATTTTGGTACCTACAAAACTATTACTTAGTTGTTGTTTTAAATTTGGGGCACCTCTAAATATTACCCTGGGATTCCCAATAATAGCATTTAATGAGGCATCTTGTTGTAATATAGGCCATTATTTTTTAATAATATTTTTAATTTGTCCACTGCAGTTATTAAATTCTGTTATAATTGGGACACTATCCATGTAGGTTAGTTTCTTTGGATCATTTTTAAAGAAATTCTTTCTTTCATATTTATGAATCTCATTTATATATTTTTCTATTGGTTCACTTTCATATTGTTTCTCTAAAAAACTATTTTTAATCTTTTCAGCCGGTATGTTATAGTCTTTAAGTGACAACTATTCATTTCTGTATAAACTTTTTTTTATCAGTGAAAATTTATAAATCAAAATAGTTTATACTTTGGTCAGTAAATTCATTATTAACAGCGATACCCCAATTGTTGGTATTCAAATATGTTAAAAAAGATCTTAAAGAGGCACTATCACCCCTCCAGATGAAAAAGAGGTCATCTATATAGCATTTGTAGACAACTAAATTCGCCTCCTAGAATGCCATAAAAAGATTGGTGTAACTGGGGGCGGATTTCGTGCCCATCACTGTGCCTTTTAACTGCAAGTAAAAATCATCATTATACCAAATGTATTTTTTAAGGTAAATTCCCTCCACTATAAAATTGACCTGAGATTCTTGTAAGTCTGCCCCCTCATTTAAAAATAATTTTACTGCTTTACATCCAAGTTCATGTTCTATAATTGTATAGAGGGAGATTACATCACATGTCACCAACAAACAGTTGACAAACTGTGGCACACCAGTATTATTCCAGCACAGCTGATTCACCTAACCTCCAGAGACTCTGTTCTGTGTTTGCTCTTCACCACTCAGATTGGTAACTCTCAGATCACCGTCAAGTTCTCCATAAAGTTCACATCCTTCTGCCAGTGATTTCCTTGCCCTGTTACCCATGATGCTGCACAAGTATATAAATGGAAAAAAGCTAAAGGCAGAAAATGTTAGGCCCTTGCTATCCCAAATGGGAGATTTGGTTAGTGAGGCCAGAGAGAAAGCAGACATTTTAAATACTTTTTCTTCTGTTTATACCAAGGAAGAACCGATGGATTAGCCCTTACTGCCTGAATTTACGGAACAGTCGCCACAAACATGGGATTGGCTGACACAGGGAAAAGGTTTTACTTTTTTTATTTTGCATTGTTGATTTTAAATATGTCTTTTGTTTTTCTTATGTGACTGTATTTAATAAAATATGTAACTGAACAAGTGTGACTGGGCACCACCATTTTGTAAAATATAGTGTTTTGGTGTACCACCCCCCAGAGACTTTACAGCACAAAAATATCACTTTGGGGTTTGGAACACAGAATGCAGTCTGTAAGTGATAATTCTGATCATAGACTTTCATTGAATGACAGGGTAATGTACCTATTACATCACAAGGGGGCAGAGTTATAATCCTGTTTGATCAGGTCAATCTCCTAGTCCTGCTCACTATGATACACAGGAGCCAGCAAGAGAGCAGGGGAGTATGTTAAGACATTATCATGCAGGCTTTGGCAACAGTTGTAAAGGTCTAGCTGGAAGATTTTGGACGATGTTGTATCATGGGAACTATTTACAAAATGGAGCCAGGAGATAAACCTGATTTTATTTTTTCCTTTTTATACGCAATGAATTCAGTCATTTAAAAAAAAAAAACACTGGCATATGATTTATATATATGTTTTTTTTAAATGACCAGGTTATCTAGTGACATCTTAGTGACATCTTATGTAAGTGGTAGTGACCTTTTAAGCAATTAAACTCTGTTAAAATAGACAAGGCCCAAGAGCCAGATGGTATACACCCAAGGGTACTTAGAAAGCTAAGCATAATTCTGGCCACACCAATATTTTTGATCTTTAGAGATTCTTTCAGTTCAGGCATAGTGCCAACAGACTAGCAAAAGGCAGATGTCATTCCAATATTTAAAAAGGGAACAAAATCTAACCTGGGTAAAAATAGGTCAGTGAGCTTGACATCTGTAATGATAAAATAATTTGAAGGATTGTTAAAGGTGTACACACAAGAATACTTCTTGAATCAGAATATAATTAGTACAAGTCAGCATGGTTTTGTGAAAGATAGGTCTTGTCAAACAAACGTAATAACATTCTATGAAGAAGTCATAGATAAAAATATAGATCTAAGTGTGGCAGTTGATGTGATCTATTTAGACTAAAGCATTTGATACAGTTCCACATACAAAAAATGTTACTCTACAAAATGAGAGAAATAGGCTGAGGGAACATGTATGAATTTGGATTGAAAATTGGCTAAAAGATAGAATGCAGAGAGTTGTTTTAAACAGAAATCTTCAAATTTGACCAGGGTATTACTCAGTTACAGGAGGTATTCCATCAGGGGTCTGTTTTTAATTTGTTTATTAATGATTTCTCAAGTTGTGTTGAGAGCCATCTCTCAGTGTTTGTTGATGACACAAAATTAAGTAAGGTAATACAGACTAACTTTGATGTTTTTACTTTACAGGAAGATGTGGACAGAGTGGGCAATCAAGTGGTTTAAATGTAAAGTTATGCATTATTGGAAAATTAATAAGAAAGCAACATATACATTACATGATATCTCATTGGGACAAAAACTACTGATGAACAGGATTTAGTGCTCAAAGCCAGTCATCAGCTGCAAGGGACAATGAGATATTGGCATCTATAAAACGGGGTATTGATTCACAGGAGGAGGATATCATCTTGCCTCATTACAAGTCAATGATAAGACCTCAACTTGAATATGCAGTACAATTCTGAGCACCAATCCTTAAAAAGGATATTATGGAACTAGGAAAAGTCAAAGGAGTGCTACAAAATTAATAAGGGGATTGGAGGATCTTAGTTATGAAGAGAGACTAAAAACTTGCATTTATTTATATATAGAAACATAGAAACATAGAATGTGTCGGCAGATAATAACCATTCGGTCCATCTAGTCTGCCCAATTTTTTTTGAGTACTTTTATTAGTCCCCCGTTCCCGGTCTTATAGCTAGGATAGCCTTGTGTCTATCCCATGCATGCTTAAAATCCTTGACTGTGTTTACCTCTACCACTTCTGCTGGCAGGCTATTCCATACATCCTCTACCCTCTCAGTAAAGTAATACTTCCTGATATTACTTTGAAATCGTTGCCCCTCTAATTTAAGACTATGTCCTCTAGTTGTGGTAGTTTTTCTTTTTAAATGCTAGAAAAAAAGCATCACAGAGGGGATATGATAACATTATATAGAAATGTTCAGGGCCAGTATAAAGAGAACAAGAGGTCATCCCCTGAGACTAGAAGAGCAAAGATTTTATTGACAGCAACAGAAGGGATGGTAAGGACAATAAATATCTGGAACTCACTGTCAAGAGAGGTGGTGCTATCAAATACAAGAGATGCATTTAAAAATGGTGTAGATATATATATATATATATATTATTTTATTTTTTTTAGAAAAGCAGGACATACAGGGCTATTAATAATAGAATAAGCATTAATAATAGAGCTTTCTACAGAGAAATCTGATTGCCATTTGGAGTCAAGGAGGAATTTTTCCACCTAAGTGGCAAAATTCGAAATTCCTTAGGGGATTTTTATTTCTTATGAGTCAAACGCAGGAATGATAGATAGAAGAGTTAAGCTTTAAGGACTTTTTTCAACCTATGTTAATAGTAACATATACGTATATGTATTGTGGTGTCCAAGTTCTACTGGCACCTCTTCTCCAGGGCCGTCTTTAACGCGGGCAAACGGGGCAGCTGCCCTGGGCCCATTTACTCCTGGGGGGCCCCAAGGCAGCTGTCCCGTGGGCCCCCAGCCCCTGCTGCCGCGTTCACAGCGCATTGCGCTTGTGAACGCTTTTTTCCGGCAAGCCGCATCCGATGGATGCGACGGCCGGAAAAAAAAAAAACTGACGCCGGATGTGACGTCGCGTCACATCCGGTGTCTGTTTCCCTCCTCCGTGCAAGAGGGAAGACTGCACGGAGGAGACATCCGGCGGGGGACACGGAGCAGCTTCATGTAAGTACGGGGGGGGGGGGCTGGCTGGCACAATATTCCTGGTATCTGACTGGCACTATATTACTGGGTATCTGATTGGCACAATATTACTGGGCATCTGATGTAATATAATTACAGGCATCTGGCTGGCACTATATTACTGGGCATCTGGCTGGCACAATATTACTGGGCATCTGGCTGGTACAATATTACTGGGCATCTGGCTGGCACAATATTACTGGGCTCTGACTGGCACAATATTACAGGCATCTGACTGGCATAATATTACAGGCATCTGACTGGCACAATATTACAGGCATCTGACTGGCACAATATTCCTGGCCTCTGACTGGCACACTATTACAAGCATCTGACTGGCATAATATTACAGGCATCTGACTGGCACAATATTACAGGCATCTGACTGGCACAATATTCCTGGCCTCTGACTGCACACTATTACCGGCATCTGACTGGCATAATATTACAGGCATCTGACAGGCACCATATTCCTGGGCTCTGACAGGCACCATATTCCTGGGCTCTGACAGGCACAATATTCCTGGGCTCTGACAGGCACAATATTCCTGGTATCTGACTGGCACAATATTATTGGTATCTGACTGGCACAATATTACTGGTATCTGACTGGCACATTATTACTGGGCTCTGACTGGCACAATATTGCAGGCATCTGACTGGCACAATATTACTAGGCTCTGACTGGCACAATATTACTGGGCTCTGACTGGCACAATATTACTGGCATCCGAAAGTTACAATATTACTGGCATCTGAATGGCACAACAATTATGGCATATGTGTGTGTGTGTGTGGGGTGGGCGGGTAACATTGCGATGGATGGCGGGATTGCATGCAGGGGAGGGGGCAGGGTCCAGGGGGCCCAAGCAAATGCTTGCCCAGGGTCCAATCACTATTAAAGACGGCCCTGCTCTTCTCAATATCATGGCATGTGTGTGTGTGTGTGTGTGTGTGTGTGTGTGTGTGCATGTTGTGACATAATCATTATCCATTCCACCATGTTATTGGTTTGCTCAGATGCATGCTCATTGGTATTCTTTTTAACCTTTTTAAGCTGGTCAATAATTTTCCTTTTTCTTATCAAGCTCAAAAAAGAGCAATCTCATATAGTTAATACAGACACAAAGTATACTTGAATAAAATCCGAATATGTAAAAACAATGATTACAATATTTTAACACTAAACCAAAAATAATACTAGTAGTAAATAACATTTGCCTAACTTTTATGTTAAAAAACACATCCATCATAGAAGTCCATGATGTCAAAAAACTTTAGGGATTCCGCCAGTTTTGTGAATTTCTACATTCAGATGAGTTCTCTAAATCCAACAATATATTCCTATAATTTGTCGCATAAAAACAGATGTGGATTCAAGTATCCCTAGAACCCGGACATGGTGGGTGTTTATTAGATCAGCTCAAATTTGTCAGAGTCTGTAAGGATTTGGTACTAAGCTGGAACCGCTGTGCAGAAATAGGTATAAGTTATTGCAATGGACCCAGGTAAAAGTACATATTTTTCTGACTGAAGGAAAGCCACACTGTGGTTGAGTCGCAGGTTTCATTCCCCCAGGACTTTTTGCACTGTCAATTACGAAGATACCAAAGCATAACCAAACCAACAGGAGACTGGACCGGAGATGAATGATCAAGATGAAGGTACAGAGTGCCATGATCTGATACAATGGATTGAGGTACTCTATGGATCCGAACAATTTCTTTTTAAAACACTCAAGCAAGAGTTGTGAAGTGTGTTAGTTTAGAAAAAAGGTCAGTGACGACAAGGATGGTAGTATTTCCTTGCGTTTGTAGGAGGTCAGTGACAAAATCCACAGCTATGTTGTGACCATGGTCTTTTAGGAATAGGTAGGGGACAAAGGAGACAATAAGGCTTAATTCTGAGCATTTTACAAGCACATTTAGTAAAAGCTATGACATACTCGTATCACAGGAAAGAGTAGGCCACCAGAAATATCTTTGGAGAAGAAATGGGGTATTATTGATCCCTCTGTGTCCAGCAATGGGAGACTCATGGGCCCATGATAATACAGCTTTCCTATATTTGGGTTGAACAAAATAACGACCAGGAGGAAATTTCAGACCCTTGGGTCCTGAGTTCTGTTGAATGAGTATCGGAGAATCTACAGCCACGATCTGAGTGGAAGGAAGAAAAGACTCCTCTGTAGGAAGGTAGTTAGCATGTTCATGCAATCTTGACAAGGCATCAGCTTTTTTATTCTTGGAGGGGCGATAAGTTAGTATGAAGTTGAATCTAGTGAAGAATAATTGTCGGGGATGAAACCTTTTAGTTTTTTTAATGTAGAGGAGATTCTTGTGGTCAGTTAATATGGTAACAGGAAAGAGAGTATCCTCCAGTATGTGTCTCCATACTTTTTGTCACTTACCTGATCTCCACACATCGCTTGTTACCTCACACCGTCATAGTTCTCATGTTGTTACAGCGGCCATGTTTCAGGCCATGAGTAAGGAAATCACGGGTGACTTCTGGAGACGTTTTTCATCTACGGTGGCCATCTTTTTGGAGTCCATTTGCTCTCTATACAGACTCCAAATAGACACATTCGTTTTTGTTTTATTTTCGGTTTTACTTTCTTTCTATCACTTGGGAACCTCTTCTATTGTATTATTTATGGATATATATTTTAATGTTCTGTATTCTTTTTGTTTTCTTCTGTACCTCCCTCCTGACACACCCATCTTCTCCTCCTCTATTGGTCTATGCTAATTACTTCCTTTATTTATTCACCTGTTCAATTGTTTTCTAGTTGCCTGTGCAAAGAGTTCTCTCTATTTTTGGGCTATTGTTATATTTCGTCTGACTTCTGATATTGACCCTCAGCTTGTTTTTTTACTCTGCTTTTGATCTCCGCCTGCATCGATCCCGGCTAGTACATGACTTCGTTTGATCTCCACCTGCCTCGAATCCTTGGTTTGTTTTTTACTTTGCTTGTTTTCCACCTGCCTTGACCCCCGGCTTGTTCTTCGACTCCGCTTGATCTCAGCTTATTTAAATCTTCAACCTGTTCCAGGCTGTCTTGTTTCCTATTCTGCTCAGTGTACTCCAGCAACCCATTCCTAGGTTGTACTTGTGCTGCACAAGCCCATGGCAAAACATTATCCTGGGCGCAACCATCAGGTACATATTTGTCAGGGTGAACACCACAAAGTACTTCCCGAGATGTAATCATTTTTGGTGAAAATGGTAGCTTCTTTTAATTGATCATATAATTCAGATTTCAGTGGTAGAGGATATTTATTCTTTATAGTGATCTTATTAAATCCTCTATAATCGATCCGTGGTTTAAGTGAGCCTTCTTGTTTAGCTTTTTAGCTACAAAGAAGAATCCTGCACTCCCTGGAGATCAAGATGGTCTTATAAAAGCATTCTTAAGACTTTCCTCGATGTATTGTGCTAATGCTTGATTCTCTGGTTCAGAGAGAGGATACATGTGTCCAGAAGGAGGTGAAGTACCAGGCATGTACAATCATAACTCCTATGGGGAGGTAGAGACTCAGCACTTTCTTTAGAGAAGACATCAAGGAATTTCCAATAAAGAACAGGAACTGTAGACTGTGGATCTTCAGAGGTTAGTTCAAGAATAGAATAGGCCGCACGTAACTTTACAATGGTTACTCTAAGCTGTGATGTCACCTTGTTCCTTGCTGCGTAGCCCTATTTTTATCTATGAAGTTTCCAGCAGCCCCATAATCGATGAAGGCTTGTGTGGTCACTTGGTGACCTGTCCACTGGAGTGTGATTGGTATTTGCATTCTTGGATGAGAAGTACGCATAAGAAGAGAAATGCTCAGTGGATTGCCTCCTTTTTACAATAAGCACAGAAGTTTCCCTGTGTCTGAGGACAGAACTGGGCCATATTCTCTTTTTGGCCACAGTACAAACAAAGGCCCATTGATCTCCTTCTTTGTTTTTCTTCCTCAGATAAATGTAGCAGGGGTCCAATCTTCATGGGTTCAGCTTGAGGGATAGGATTCTCATGAGCATAATTTTGTGTAAAGTATGGAGTTTTGGGTTTATGGAATCTTGGTCTCCTGTCCCGTTCCCTTTCTCTTTCATTACGTCTCTCTTGATTGCGAGCATCAAGTTTTAAACATAGTGTAATTAATCTTTCAAGATGGTCAGGTAGATCACGGTAAGGGATTTATTAAGGCCTCTCCTGAACGCAGCTCTAAGTGCACTTGCATTCCAATCCGTCTCATAAGCAAGTTTTCTGAATTCTATAGCATACTGAGCTAATGTTTTTCTGCCTTGAGCTAACTCCATGAGACTGGATTCTGAGAACTCTCGTCTGCTGGGGGCATCGAAGACAGCACGGAAATCTGATATAAGGGCCTCCCCATCATCTAAAAATGGGGAATTTCTTTCAAGCAATGGAGATGCCCAGGCTAGTGCTTTGCCTGTCAGCAGATTAATAACAAAATCCACAAAAGATTAGTTTGTGGCAAAGGTCTGTGGTTGTGTCCGAAAGTGTAGGAGGCATTGATTAAGGAAGCCTCTACATTCTTTGGGAGTGCCTGCATATTTAACCGGAACTGGCATTTTAGGCGGTTTTGCAGTCCCATGTGCGCCAAGGTCGGCAGATTCAGAAAGAGCCATGTAACATGCAGATACAGGAGCTGTCGTAGATAAAGATCTTAATAATTCAGTTACTGTATCTAATTTCTGATCAAGACTTTGGAGGTGCGATGCATGTGTAGCCAAGATCTGATCCTGATGATCATGTCTGGAGGATACTTGGGCTAAATCTGCAGGCTCCATAGTAAGGCCTGTAATAACTGTAAGGACTTGGTACGAAGCTGGAATTGCTGTGTAGAAATAAGTAAAGGTTATTGCAACGGACCAAGGTAAAATAAAATTATTATTTTGCCTGAAGGAAATCCACCCTGTGGTTAAGCAGCAGAATTCATTCCCCAGGGACTTTTGCACTCAATGTGCACTGTCAATCACGAGGATACCGAAGTATAACCAAGCCAACAGGAGACTGGACCAGAGATGAATGATCAAGGGGAAGGTACCAAGGGATCAGGTGTTATGGCAATATGAGACAAAATGGACACTTGCTTGTCATACAGCTAAAATGGTGCTTAGAAGCGAGAGACATTTCCTCTCTTTAACCCCCCTTCTTGCTTGTGCAGCTTTACTAAGATACGTGTATATTTGCATAAGCATGCCTATTGTTGTACATATAACCAATAAACTAAGTAACACAATAGACGCCCCCTTCCTATCTCCTGAAGTGTATATCAAGCTGTATCACATCCAATAAAGTAGAGATTTGCTTTGACTCCACAGAGTGTGTCAGACTCTTTTCTCTCCATGCACGTATCATATCTAACTAATTTGGACCAACACATCAACATAACTGACCCTTGATCATATCCAAAACAGTTGGCGCCCAACGTGGGGCACGCGAAAGACCTCCTTACAGGACCCCACCCCCCCCGACCCATCGGACAGAGGAAGGACGCACCAAGGGACCGTGATTAAGGTGAGGAATTTTATTATCTCACCTACATGTGTCATTTGGTGCAGTCTTCATCTGTCTGAGGGAGGGTGTAACGTCAGACAGGCATCGTGTGGGCATGACAGTAAGAATCCCCATATGTTGAAAATATCTTGATGTGTTCTATATTGTGAGGAGAACTTGAGTGACTAACCTATATCTACGTATAATAATAAGTCTACCTCAAAATTCCTGTGCCGCGGGTCAGCCCAGTTGTCTACCCGGGGGGAAAGACGGGGAGGAGACGGTCAGAGTAAGCCCAGGTGTGCTGTGTATGGTCACGGAGAACTATACGTATCATACTCTGACTCAACAAAATATCCGTAATATATGGTGAATCACAAGATTAAGTTACGGAAAGTCCCAGGAAGTGACTAAGTGAAATGGGTAATAATGGGTTACTGCTTGCCTGAGTAGTACGTGGCGGACAAAAGAGGGTGGCTCGCTGTGTAGTACCACATGGTGACAATTGTTAAGTGATAAAAGAGGAAAACTGCTAGATGACAATTTGCTACAAGCAGTCGATGTGTGGCTTGACTGTAGTAAAGAATTTGAAAGGACAGGAGGGAAGCAAAAATATGATGAGAATTCAGGAAGGCATTATTGCAAACCTGGTAAAATCACTGGGCTGAGGCAGCCACCGCCCTATAATGGCGGCGACAAGAAGGAAGGTGGTTCCGTATGTGGTCAGCAAAACCCCTCTTCCAGAGAGACGTGTTTTACGTGTGCTCCACATAGCCACACTTTGGTAGTTTCCCAGCATGTCCCCCAAGCCCCAGCAGCGGCGCCATCTTATCCTCAGCTGACGCCCACGGCTGGACCTTTAATTCCCCTTAACCCCTACCCTCCTGTCCAGCCCGCTCCAATGGTACAGCACCTGTATCCCATGAGTAATCCAGATGATATTTTCTGTACACCCCCCACACGGCCCGCACCGCCACCTCCCATAACCCAGCTTATGGTGGCTGAGGATGATGAGGGGGAGGAGGAGGATGATGAGGGAACCATTTCCATATACTAGTAGACACGCAGACCTTACTCCCTACACTAGTACCCCAGGAAGTGCCGGCACATCCTACAACCCCATAACACCACAGCCCATTACATCACAGCCAGATCAACACCTTGATTATGAAATACAGGAGTTGAGAACACAAATACGCACCATAACTGGGGAGCAAGCTGAATTCCTTAGACAGACCAATGAATCTATGACCGAAGTTAGAGAAACCCAGCAAAGGTAATTTAGCATGTGATATAGTAAAAGAGAAAGTGAAGAGGCAGTAAGGAAAGCAAAGAAAGTAGCTAAGATATGTGGTATCAATATGAATACCGGCGGACGGCTGCAGCCAGATGACTGGCGCAAACTGTTGAAAGGAAAAAAGGAATGTTACAAGACAATAAACTAGTACAGACAGCAGAAGCCTGATTCAGAGTTTCACCAGGAAGGGTGGATAGAAGAAGAGATAGACATGGATGAACAGAAAGTGTTTTATATTTAGTGGAGTAGAGAGGACGTATATCCTAAATTACTCAAACCAGAGCGCTCACCAAAATATGGCATTTTTTAGCCTTTAGTATAATCGTTTGAGTGATTTTTTAGTAACGTTCTTCTGGGCTATATTCATCAGTGTGATGAGAAGTTTCATAGTCAGTAATTTTAATAGTGGTATGCATTGTTTTGGAATTAATTTGCTACTGCATTTGTGTAACTGTATCTTTAAGTAAGAAAAAGAAAAAATATTTGTGTGTAAAACAGCAGAAGTCATAAGTAATAATGTGAACTAACGGTATTTATAACAATAAGAGGCAGAACTGTTAGTTTATTCTGAAAAGTATTGATTAGTGTTTTAAAGCAACTCCCTGCCCATCCAATATAATCTGTGGTAACTTGCATACACTGTAATAGTTTTATCTTCTTAGTGTGACTAGAATTTGTGCACAGCGCTACTTACACTGTTGGTGTTATATAAATATAACATTCACACTATAGGGATGTTAGATTGCTAGGTAAAGAGCAATACGTATTTAAATAGATACAGAGATAGCATTTGCATTTTACCACATTTATATACAGTAAATGCACACACGTGCAAAGATAAAATGTTAATTTGTTGCGTTCTAATTTTTGTCACTAATAAGGTAAAGTACCCCATGTGATACATGGTGAGAGAATATTAAGATGTTGTTTAAAGTTTTCGATGCAAGACAAGTTTTTAATGTCATGTTTTTAGTGTCATGTTATAAACAGACAAGTTGTGTTGTTGGAGTTGTAGGAGTTAATGGTGAAGTTGAGAGAAAGCTTCCCCAGAAGCCCCCCTTCTCTCTGACAGTCTATTTGCAGATAAGGGAATTGTAGCAGTAGCTGCAAAATTACTATTATTATAAATTGCGTCACGAGGGGGGGTGGGGCATTGCGGACACCCGTGATGCCGGCACCCGCTGCATTAAAAAAAAAAAAATCAAAAACTTACCTCCTTGCTGCCGTCTCCCGGTGCAGGTCTGCGCTGCTGTGAGGGAAGCGTTGTGCGCTCCCCTCAGGCCACGCGGATCAATAACGTTTGTTAAAACTTTTTTTTTCAACATATTTTATTTATCCGCGCGGCCTGAGGGGAGCGCACAAGGCTTCCCTCACAGCCTCGGACCTGCACCGGGAGACAGCAGCAAGGAGGTAAGTACTGGCTGGGGAAGGGGGGAGGAGGGTGGCATAACGAGCATACTAAGGGACAAAATCCTGGCATATTAAATGGCATATTGGGGGGCAAAATCCTGGCATATTGAATGGCTAAATCCTGGCATATCAAGGGGATACTGGCATATTTTAATTGGCAAAGTGATTCTGTGGCATGGTCTGTGGGGCAAAATAACATGTACTATGTGGAAAGTGACACTGGCTAGTTCTGTGGGGCAAAGTGACACTGTGGCATGCCAAATTGTGTAGGTGCAATATGCGTGCAAGCCAAGTGCTGTGGGTGCAATATAGGTGCATGGCAAGTTCTGTGGGTACTGTATGGTGCTGAGGAAGGGAATAAAAAATAGGAATGCGATTTTTCAATAACATTTTTATTAAATAGAATATTAAATAATTCAAATAAGTATAAATGAAACTAGTTATAGAGAGATGTCTGTGTTTATAGATATGTATTGTTTTCGAATTGTACAATTGTCACCTTGTGGGGCTCCTGTGTGTCCCATAATGAATGGCTGTCCCATGTGTGGCATATTTATTGGGACCCATGTGTGGCATAATTAAGGGGCTCTTTTGTGTGGCATAATTATGGGGCGCTTGTGTGTGGCATAATTAAGGGGCGCCTGTGTGTGTGGCATAATTAATTGGGCTCCAAGGTGAGGCATAATTTATGGGGTTTTGTTGTGACATAATTTATGGGGCTCTTGTGTGTCATAGTTATGGGGCTTCTGTATGTGGCATAGTTATGGGCTCCTGCGTGTGACATAATTTGTGAGGCTCCTGTATGTGGCATTAAATTAAATAATTGGCCATCTGACTGGCATTACTAAGGAATCTGTTTGGCATGGTATTGGAGGAAATCCAGGGGGGTGACACTATGAGTTACTGCACCGGGTGGCACCAACCCTAGTGACGCCTCTGATTATTATTATTTTTTTTTCTTTTTGTGAAGGGAGGGGGAGAACGGGCCAGAATTCCAGTTACTGTTAGTTGTTGAGAAGTTCTGTGTGTTATGTGTTATGGTTATATACTCTGATCATGATAGTATATATCCTAATGGTAAAGAGATACATGATTATTATGTATACATTATCACTTGATTAAATTATGATTATAAAAGGGTAATAATATTTCAAGAACAAAAGAATGGTTCAGCTTGACGAGTTTTTATAATTATATTGCAACACAGACTAGCAGTAATAATATGTTTAATTATATTTTAATGTGAAGATAATTGAAGATGTTTAGTGAAATATTGCATGTTACTAACTGGAATTTTTTCGAGTTTTATTTTCATATAGATTAAAGCTGTACAGCCAACAAAAGACAAGTTCAAAGTGCACCAACGAATTTAATGCTGATCATAATTATTTCTAAAGAAAAAGTTTATTTTTAAAAGAAGAAAAAGTTTTCCAATTCATGTAACAGGGTTCTCACAAAGTTTATCGGAATATTGTTGTTCAAATCAACTCCTGGATCCACATTATTTACGTAAAGCACATTCCTGTACTGACAAACAGGCCAACAAAGGAGCAGCAAGTTAGTGTTTTGATGGGCATAATAAACCCTGACCACTAGCCAACATAAGCCAAGATTTTACCTTAATGGGTAACTCGTAAACAAATCACCCAGGAGTCTGCAAGAGATACAACAGTCTACGACAGATCATAATTGTTGGGAAGTATATTTTCATTGGTTATATATGTATAAAATTGTTATTGATGATTTGTAATTTTTGTGGTAAAGATTTGTTTAATTGTGTTATTATGGGTATGTTTGGAGTATAGTGAAATTTTGAAATGTAACAATCAGACTGACTGTAACAAACACGATTTAGTTGACCCATAAAGAATTTGTATTTTGATAGTATTTTGTGCGGAATTTTATATAGAGAATGTTGCAAAGGAGGCAAAAAAATACATGAATGGTCTTGCAGGACCACCACACATGAAGCATGGTGCCTATTTCAGAACATTCGAGCAGGATCGGTATATTTTGGCTAGCCTAGCTGGAACAAGGTACCAATGGAACAAAACTTTTTTGTGAGTCTCAATGTGATTCAGGCAGTTGGTGGTACCTTTCAAAGCTGTAAGTGCTTGCATCCTCTGGGCATCAGTCAGTGTCTAAGTCAATTAATTCTCCCATTGTTTCCTGTAATTAAGGTCCTTCAGTGATGAGTTTAGAATGTTGTAGCATTGCATCAAAGACTGCTGAGCTTTAGGAGCTTTATTCCATAGAGTCACTATTTTCTTAGCCATTGGGTTTGTATGGTCTAGGGGGGGATTCCAGCGTACTTTTTATAGATTGATAAGTCAAGAAGTCCCCCTCTGGGATGGCAAATTTTTCCTGAAAGCACTGCATAGATAGAAGCGAGTCTTCCCCAAATAATTCACTAATACAATGCATCCCAGCTTTCTCCCATAGCCTGAGGTTGATATTGTGATTAAAATATGTTAGAAACATAAGTGGAGAGAATTTAGTGAGGATGTGTTTTGTGTTGAGTTTCCTCTTCAGCTTACACCAGGAGTCCAGCATTGCTTTCGTCGTGGGGAGGATTCGGTGTTACTTCAACAACGTTAAGGACAGAGACCACAGTAAGGTAGGTATGGAGTACGTGTGTGTAATGTTCCTCCATCTTCTTCCACGGTTCTGAGGGGGATTTCACCCCAGTCAGCAATGCCTGGCTAGCCAGGTTAGCTAAGTAGTAATTAGCGAAATTCAGAACCGCCAAGCCTCCCCTGTTTCGTGGCAGTTGCAGAAGTTTTAAGGCAAGTCTGGGCAGTTTCCTTGCCCATATAAAGTCGTTCCAGCACTTCTGGACCAATTTGAGGAACGAACTGGCTAATGAGATTGGTAGTGTCCTTAGTAGATATAAAAATTTGGGTACCACCATCATTTTGATGGAATTGATTCTCCCCAGCCAGGACAACGCCAAACTCGCCCATTGAAGAAGATCTTCGGACGTGCTTTTAAAAATGGGCAGGAAGTTAAGTTTGACACGATGCGAGAAGTTTTTCGGACTTTTCATCCCCAGGTAAGATAGGTCTGCTGTTCTCCACTCATATCTGTCTTTTTGCCTCAATTGTCCAATCAGAAGTTTGGAATACCCCAAAGGAAGAACTTGCGTTTTCGCTACAATAAGTTTATAGTAGGATGCCCAGGAGAAGGAGGTTATAAGTTTGTGTAGCTTGGGTAGGGAGATATCAGGTCTGGTAAGAGTGAGCATTACATCGTCTGCGAATAACCCAATTTTGAGATCTTCCCCTTTGAGGTCGAACCCAGTGATAAGAGGGTTAGATCTGATGGCATGTGCCAATGGTTCCAAAGAAAGGATGAAAATAGTAGGGGGCAGGGAACAGCCTTGTCATGTACCTTTAGTAATGGATAAGGCCCTTCAACAGGAATCCCAAAGTTAGGACTCTGGCAGTGGGATGAGAGTACAATGCTTGTATGGCTTTTATGAGATTGGTGAAGAAGTTGAATTTGTGCAGGACTTTCTCCAAGTATAGCCGGTGGATCCTGTCAGAGGCCTTCTCTGCATTGAGGGACATTAGGAAGCAATCCTCTTGGTTCCGTTGAGCTATACAAACTATATCCAATAGTTTCCTGGTGTTTGCTGAAGCTTGTCTACCCGGGACAAACCCCACTTGGTCCCGGTGGATAATGGTGTTTAGCACCGGGGAGATTCTATTTGACAGATTCCGGGAGTACAATTTACAATCCATATTAAGGAGCGAGATTGGTCATTTGTCCATAGTTTTACCAGGTTTAGGCAGTGTGACATTCGTCACTTTCAGCTTCTTGTCTGGCAGTGTTCCAGATTGCATGCAGGAGTTGAATAGGTCTGTTAGGAGCGGGACCAGTACAGATTTGAAAGTCTTAAAGTAGATGTTGGGAAATCCATCTAGGATAGGTGATTTATGAGGTTGTAGTGAGTGTATTGCAATTTAAATTTCTTCAGAAGTAATAAGGGAGGTGACTTTCCAGCTATTGAGGTAGGTCCAGTGGATTCAAAAATCGATCAATAGATTCCTCTGTTGGGTGCACAAGGAGTGGGTCTGACCGAAGATTATATAGGCCGATGTAGTAGGTGGCATTTTAATTTTGAACCGTATTGTATGCAGAGGCCTCTGGCTACGCTTTATGAGCAGTCTATACAGTAGCTTAAGAGACATCTACCGTGGAGTTCACGGCAAAATATTATTCCAAGGCTGACCAAAGCTTCACATTAAAGTTTCCAGAGGATAGAAGGGATTCTTTCAGTCTCCACTGGCCTTTGCCCCTATTAATGAAGTCTTCAGACAATCATATCACAACTGGAGCATGGTCTGACCAATCTATGAGACCTATCGAGGTGTCTTCCATCATTTGTAGAGTGAATTTAACCACCAGAAATGTGTCTATTCTGGTATATGAGTTGTGAACTTTTGAATGGAATGTGTATTGTGTGGTGGGGTAGCTCATTCTCCAAACATCATACAGGTCATAAGAAAGTATTGTTGAATGAACTGCTGCAGCTACATTCTGTTGGTGGCATTTATGTTGACCAATGAGAAGAGTGGAAGTATCTAAGCTAATGTGCGTGATCAAGTTGAAGTCTCCACAGACTACTATCTTACCTTCTTGGATCCTGGATAGTTTCCAAAGCATAATTTTAATAAAGGGGACTGATTCTGGTTGGGGGCGTATAGCTTAAGTATTGTGAATCTTTGGTTGTTAAGAATACACTTTAGGATGATGAACCTTCCTTTGGGGTCGAAGATAGATGCGATCTCTGTAAAAGATACACTGTTGTGGATTAGGACAGAGACCCCCACTTTTTTTGTGGCATGGTAGAATTATGTTGGGATGTATAAAGCTTAGGATGGATTGGTTTGTGTGCATTGGATTTAAAATGAGTTTCTTGATAGCAGACTACGTGGGCCGCGTGCTTGATATTTTCCTGAAGTGCCCTAGCACGTTTGTATGGGGAGTTGAGACCCTTAACATTCAGAGATAGAAAGGTTAACAACATTGATATAGTGTTCTGATGATACTGTTAATGCTGCGCATCCTGAGAAGGCTAGAGCGCGGGGGGGGGGGGGGGGGATATGCGTGTTCCAACTGAAGGGGTTCAAGCAGAAGGGGAGGACAAGGGAAGGCAGGAATTAGAAAACAGGAGTGATCTAAAGGAAGAGCCTTCAGATCCATAACAACAAACTTATATACACAAGATTGATATGCCACGTGCCTGGTTAGGCCAGAACATGGGCTCTTCTTTCTGGCATAAACGGGGTGGGTGCACTGGACTGTGAGATCCAGGGCTACGCAACAAGGAATCATAATATAGAAATGTGGTACTAGCATGTGACCATAAAATCCTTAGTGGGGATATCCATAACATTTTTTGGGGGGCGGTTTTTAGGTGAGTTAGCGGTTGGCTGTGGGGGGGCATAACTACCCGTTGTCTTAGCAATTTTTGTTTCCAACTGAGGGGCGCATGGGCAAGTTGATTGTATACAAGTATACGGGTTATCGACATCTACCCCAGTGTCAAATGGATTAGCAAGCTTCCCAGGGATCAGTTGGATCCTTCCCACTAAAATGTGAAATGGGGGCTAGCTTATATACATATGTTACGCAAGCTTAGTATATGCAGTGGCGTCCCGAGTGGGGTGCGGACCGCACCGGGTGACACCTCCAGTGAGGGTGACTGTGTTTCCCTTCTCAGTGCAAGAGGAAACACTGCATGGAGACGTCCAGCCGGGGACACGGAGCAGCAACCAGGCAGTAAGTACTGGGGAAGGGGGGTGGAGGGAGGTATAACGAGCATAGGAACTTTAAATTATTAATAGACAGCATAATACTGGTGTCCTAAAGGGCAAATTGGCTGGGGCATCTGAATGGTATTTGAATGGCACAATATTCCTGGTATCTGAATGGCACAATATTACTGACATCTGAATGGCACAATATTCCTGGTTTCTGAATGGCACAATATTCCTGGTATCTGAATGGCACAAAATTACTGGTATCTGAATGGCGCAATATTCCTGGTATCTGAATGGCACAAAATTACTGGTATCTGAATGGCGCAATATTATTGGCATATGAATGGCACAATAATACTGGCATATAATTGGGCAAATTGGCTGTTATAGAGAGAGAGAGATGTCTGTATGTATATATATGTATTTTTTTAGAATTGTACAATTGTCACCTCGTGGGGCTCCTGTGTGTGGCATAATTATGGGGTGCTTGTGTTTGAAATATTTACTGGGTCCCATGAGTGGCATAATTAAGGGACTCTTTTGTGTGGCATAATTATGGGGCACCTGTGTGTGTGTGTGCGGCATAATTATGGGGCACCTGTGTGTGTGGCATAATTAATTGGGCTCCAAGGTGAGGCAGAAATAGTGGGGCTCTGGTGTGGCATAATTTATGGGTCTCTGGTGTGGCATAATTTATGGGGCTCCTGTGTGTGTCATAGTTATGGGGCTCCTGTGTGTGGCATAGTTAATAGGCCATCTAACTGGCATTACTAAGGAATCTGTTTGGCATTGTATTGGAGGAAATCCAGGGGGGTGACACCATGAGTTTTCGCACCGGGTGACACCAACCCTAGTGACGCCTCTGAGTATATGACTGCTGTTTGTATAATGAGGTACAACATAAGTGTGTAAAAGTGTTTGAATAGCTAACCACATAAACTGGTGGAAGACTGAAAAAAGAAATAACATGGTTACAAATACATTGGCTTCCATCTCACGTGTTTGGAACTCTTCAGGAACAACAAGCTCTCAAAACAAGAGTAATTCCTCTTCATTACTCAATAGGAACAGGTCCAATGTAGCAGTCGGGTATTCCAAAAGGGTTCACACTAGTTCAGCAATCAAACAGGGTCAATTTGAGACCGTGTGAGTCCCCGGATCAGTCATTGTCTTGAATGCCTCGTTTGGTCCCAGATATCCATAACAATTCAGCGGTGATCTTCTTCTGCCCCAATATTCTAGCATAATCTGACCATCTTCGTGGGAGGCAATGACTTTAGTACTTTAGTCACTCTTTGAACACCAGCAGCTTTGTGGGGAATCCCAAGGCATACTTTATGGAGGCTTCACTGAAGACAGTGGTGACAGCACCGAATTCCCCGCTGCGGGTCATTGGCCATTGGGATAAGTCATTATAGAACTGGAGGTGAGCATATTGCTCTGGTAGGGATTCCCTCTCCCTTGTTACATGCATGAAAGTTTCCTTGGATCCGTAAAAGTGAACCCAGGTGATCATGTCCCTTGGGAAACTGCCTGTGGTTCTATAAGGCAGTCTGTGGGCTCAATCAATAGATAGCTCTAAAGGGGAGAGATCCAGTGCTATGGCGTGAAAAAGATCAATAAGGTAGATTGTGAGGTCCTCCTTCTGTACTTCTTCCGATATGCCCCGAATGTTAATATGGTTGTGGCGTGACCTGTCCTCCAGGTCCACCAGCTTTATTTCCAGACGGTGATGTTTCAGGTCCAGGGAGATGGGAATCAGTCAGAGCATTGTGAGCCACCACAAGTTCCTCTACATTATTTTCCAGCTGAGCGGTCTGCTCTCCAATCTCTTAACTGTCCGTGTGGATGTCTTTAGACATCTGTTGCATTTCATTCTGAATTGCCTTTTTGAAATCAAGGATCATATTTTTTATTATTATAATATGATAGATATTATTATCTATGTCTGTTCCAGGTTGGCTGCGGTCATCTGCTTCCGAATCCGACTGGTCTTCTCTTTTCGGGCCCGGGACAATCGGGCGCCGCCATCTTGCGCCTCCGGCCTTCTTCCCCATGTCGGCGTGAAAAACTCGTTGGATTTATCTTTCTTCCCCCAGTGAGTAGCCATTTGATGTTCTTTAGGCTTCCCATAACATAATTTGTATGGTATTTCTCTCTCCTTTCTCTCAGTATTTGGGTAGAATTCGTAGCTAAATTAGCCTGTTGCATCCCAGGAGCTCAGTCACCACACGTCTCACTCCATGCACCAGCAGGACACGCCCTCCAGAAAGCAGAAATTTTAAATATTTTTTTTCTTATACTAAGGATGAACTGATGGATGAGCCCCTGCTACTGGAAGTTACGGGACAGTCACTGCAAACATGGGATTGGCTGACACATGAAAAAGTGCTTAAGCAATTAAACTCTGTTATGATAGACAATGCAATTGAAGCAAAAAGCCAATGTCGATTTTGCAGAAAGAATCCATACAGAGTAGTTATGCCAAAGTAGAAAAGTTTTTAATCGGTGGTTGAAGGACACATACAGGAACAAGTGAAGTCGGCTTTACGTGTTTCGTGCCTTAACGGCACTTAATCATAAGCATACACAGTGAGGTTACCCATGTTATATACCAATCAATAAAAATAGTTGTTAATTGTTAAAGTGGTTTAACATGAGTGAATCTCTATGTGATTAGAAAGAACTTTTTTACATACAAAGTTTATGTGCTAAATATAAAATTACAATAGTGCAAAGTGAGTTAAAACTAGTCTTATATATTTAGACTAGGTTAAAGGGAATCTGAAGTTTGAATACATTTTACAAAACATTATTTACAGAGGTATCCAGAAAATACAGTTTAATGTGTTTCCAATATAATTAATACACAGAGAAGGGGACATTTCATCTGCTGAGAGACCTAAATCTCTAAAGCAGAGATCAAGTGCGCTTCACAACCAATAGACATACTGTGTCAACATATAAATAGTAAAATTACCTAGTTCCTATAATATTTCATCCATATAGTTTCATATTTCTTAAAACATTTGTATATTTATTTGTATATTCTGATTTGTTTATATATTTGATTTGTATCTTGTTTAATTATTAACAATAATGGTTTGATTAAATAAAGAAAATGGTTATACTGATGAACACAGTGTAAATTATTATTTAGAAGACACACAAATCTATTGGTTTAAAAATGCAGTGACATCATGATCAGAATTTGATCCATCTGGAAATCGGGTTTATAAGGTAAAAATCCAATACACCTCATGTTTGCATAGGATCCCAAAGACATCACCTCTTCTTTGTAGCATTTTAATTTTCTCAATGACTTGATATTTAAGGAAAGAGGTGAAGAAATGTCTACGTATAGGTGTATTGGATTTTTCTTCCAGAATGTCCAATAAATGCTCTCTCACTCTTTCTTTTACTGGGCGAATAGTTCGTCCCACATATTGTTTTGAGCACTTTTAAGGCAACTTGCCTTAAAAGATATATAACACAATTAGTGTTACAATTATAAAAACAGTTATATTTGTAAAATACACCTGTGACGTTAGCGGTAAAGTGACTTTCTGTTAGAACATGACTACAGCATTTGCAAACTCTTGCACTGCAACGGAACATTCCCTTTGTGTTAAGCCAAGTTCCTGAAACTGTTTTTTTATCCTTATCTATTAAGTGGCTAGGGGAAAGTTTATTGCCCAAGGATTCTGCTTTTATCGAAACAAATTTAATGTTGTTGGAACACATAGATTTATATGCTGGATCTAGACATAAAACTGGAAGATGTTTCTAAACAATTTTTTTCATATCTTCAAAATCTACGCTATAATTTGTACAAAAGAATACTTGATTTGAGTTTAATTCACTGTCCTGATTACTTATTTTATTTTTATGTGACTTGAATCTTTAATATCGGTGTATGGGTTTGATTTAAAGAGACCTTCTCTTGATCTTGCCTTTGCAGTATAATATCCTTTGTTAATACAGGCTGAGGAATATCCTCTTTGTTTTAGTCTCAACGAAAGAGCAAATAAGGTATCTTCAGAACAATTTCTGAGTAGTCGTATAAACTCACCTATAGGCACTCCTTTAAAGGTGTGACTAGGATGACAACTGCTAGCACACAATAAAGTGTTTCCTGCAGTATTTTTTCTGAAATTATCTGTGATTATTTTCCCAGACTCATCGTCAATAAGCATTAGGTCTAGGAATGAAATATTTGATTGACTGCTATCTAAAGTAAATTTCAGATTTAAGTTGTTGATATTTACATAATGTAGGAAATCGTTTAGAAGTATTTGTTCACCTGTCCATATCAGGAGTAAGTCATCAATATATCTTCTGTACCACATTATGTGCTCTCTGAAAGGATTGTTACTGTAAAATAGATACTTAATTTCCCACCAGCCCATATAAATGTTAGCAAATGAGGGCACGAATTTTGCCCCCATTGCTGTTCTGCAAATAGTATTCACTATCAAGATAAAGTAATTGTGGCAAAGAAGAATTCAGTACAATTGGAAATGAAACTCTGCATTTGTGGAGAAAAATCGGAAAAATAATTTTTAAAAAATGAAGGCACAGATGCAGTTGAAGTTTCAAGTGAATGTCTTTTTGCTCATTGGAGCAATATCAGCAATACTAGAGCTGATAAAGCAAGAACTTCATTTGAGGGTCAATGTAATGAAGTGAATACAGAACCAAGCTTAGTCAAATCATTTAATGATCTGGATAAGCTCATCTGCAAAGAGACCTGCATGTGGTAGGACGTTACAAGCTTGGAGAAATACATATCGTTACAGAGAATTCCAAGAGGCTTACGAATAAATAAATTGCCTACATATGTTGCACAGGATGATGAAATTACGAAAGAATGGTATGCAACAGTAGATGAATGTTCATTTAAACTAATGCAGATAATAGTCAAAACAAAAATCTTTATTATTTAATCTGGATGAAAACATCAAAGAAGTACAAGAACAACTAAAACAACATAAAGATTCTTTGGCATTTACGGAGCTTGAAAAGAAATTAGCCATTAAGAGAAAGAAATTGGAAGATGAGGTGGTCTCTAAAAAGAAAACTAAATTTGAGCGAGACAAACAACACTTTTAAGCAATTTAAATGATATGGTACTAAAAAAACAATTCTGAAAAAAACAACACGCTCAGTCTCCTTTTCAAGCACTGATGGAGCTTTAACAACCTCTGATTTTGATACACCTACCGAACACGTCTCCCTTTCTTCCATGTCGGCTGCTAATTCAAGCCAATCAGCAATGAAAACCAGAAATGAAAAAGCTTCAAACACGTTTGGGGTCTCGGAACAAAATAATAAAAAGATTAAAAAAAACTACCAAAGGAAACAAAGGGGAATGGTATAAGAAGTACCGCAGACGAAGAAGAGGAGGAAACAACAGCACAAGAGAAAGGGCAGAAAAAGAAACGCAAGAAGTGGATATGAGTAATGTAGTTAATCTCTCAAATATACCACAATGCACAAATCAGTTTACTTTCAAAGGGACTTACATTTGTACCTGATACAAGATTTAATCTTTTTGACACAGTGCTGGACTTGAACAAGTTACTTGAACCTTACTCTAAAGAAAAAATTTTCACAGGATGAAGCTGCAGTCGGGGGTGTTACATCACCACCCGCGGACTGAGAAGCGGAGACAGTGAGTAATGAGAGTTGGAGTTTTTACTTCCTTCCTTCATTCCATGGTTTTCCTGTCCCTGTGGCTCCGTCTGCTGGTGGTGACTCTGGCCCTAATCTGTTGCGAGATAACCTCACTGACCTGAATTTATGTTCAGGTTCAAAACAGAATTCAAGCTCTGCATTTGTTTTGAATTGTATAGAACCATCTTTGGATAAAGACAGGGGTACTTTTGGCAGTCAAATAATGGATTCATTCTCCACATCAGATGACATGCCGTTACCCCCAGCCTGTTCCCAAGATTTATCCTTGAATTTAGATACTTGCATTGAACCAGAATTTTTTTTATGGAACTATGTGCACTGACTGATTTGGAAAACCTAGATCTAGCTTTAATCCAATACACATCAACGGTTTACCAGAGACCACCTTTCATCATCTGGTGGAAAGAGATCTGACAAAAAAAAAAAAACATTATAAATATATGAAAATTTTAACAAGCCCTGAATTAAAAGCTTTGAAAGAGTTGACCCAACATAAAAATCTTGTTATAAAAAGGTCAGACAAAGAAGGCAAGTTGATAGTCATGAACAGAGAGTATGTTGAGCAAGCCAAACGTCAATTAAATGACAGTAATGTATAAACAAAATTAAAAAGAGATCCTACAGCACTCTTTCTCTAAACTTTGGTGGATTTGGTGGATGATGGAGTGTTTCAGGGTTTATTAACAGAAAAAGAAAAAAATGTTGTCATCAATTCAAACCCTAGAATTGCAACATTCTATCATCTACCAAAAATCCATAAATCTATAACTTCGCCTCCAGGTCGTCCAATTATATCTGGGATTGGATCCCTAGGAGAACATCCCTCCCAGTGGGTGGATGTCCGTCTTCAGCCTATTGTGTGCAATCTCAAGGGATACATTAAAGACACTAAACATGTTCTGCAAAGTTTATATGGATTTACTTGGCTGAAACATTATATTTCTGTCACCTTAGATGTGAGTTCTCTTTACTCTTCCATACCTCATGTAGATGGAGTTGAGGCAATACATTTAAAAAACTTTTTTTTTTTTCAGATTTGTCTCCACAAATGCAGAGTTTCATTTCCAATTGTACTGAATTTCTTCTTTGCCACAATTACTTTTCTCTTTGACAGTGAATACTATTTACAAAGATGCAGAACAGCAATGTTGGCAAAATTCGTGCCCCCATATGCTAACATTTAAATGGGCTGGTGGGAAATTAAGTATCCATTTAACAGTAACAATCATTTCAGAGAGCACATAATACGGTACGGAAGATATACTGAGGACTTACTCCTGATATGGACAGCTGAACAAATACTTCTAAATGATTTCCTACATTATGTAAATACCAACAACTTAAATGTAAAATTTACTTTAGATAGCAGTCAATCAAATATTTAATTCCTAGACCTAAAGCTTATTGGCGTTGAGTCTGGGAAAATAATCACAGATAATTCAGAAAAAATACTGCAGGAAACACTTTACTGTGAGCTAGCAGTTGTCATCCTAGTCACATCTTTAAAGGAGTGCCTATAGGTGAGTTTATACAACTATCTATGTGTTCCAACAACATTAAATTTGTTGCGATATAAGCAGAATCCTTTGGCAATAAACTTTCCCCTAGCCATTTAACGGATCAGGATAAAAAAACAGTTTCCGGAACTTGGCTTAACACAAAGAGAATGTTCCGTTGCGGTGCAACAGTTTGCAAATGCTGCAGTCATGTTCTAACAGAAAGTCACTTTGCCTCTAAAGTCAAAGGTGTAAATTACAAATATAACTGGTTTAAAAAATTGTAACACTGTAATTGTAATTATGTTATATATCTTTTGACTTGCTCAAAACAATATGTGGGACGAACTACTCGCCCAGTAAAAGAAAGAGTGAGAGAGCATTTTTCGGACATTCTGGATGAAAAATCCAATACACCTATAAGTACAAATGTCTTCACCTGCTGTAATTCTAACACCTCTTTCCTTAAATATCAAGTCAAAATTAAAATGCCACAAAGAAGAGGTGATGTTTTTGGGCAACTGTGAGGTGTATTGTACCTTACAAACCCGATTTCCAGATGGATCAAATTCTGGTCATGATGTCACTGCGTTTTTAAACCATTAGATTTGTGTCTTCTAAATAATCATTTACATTGTGTTTATCAGTATAACCATTTTCTTTATTTAATCAAACCATTATTGTTAATAATTAAATAAGATAAAAATCAAATATATAAACAAATAAAAATATACAAATAAATATATAAATGTTTTAAGAAATACAAAACTATATGGATGAAATATTATAGGAACTAGGTCATTTTGCTATTTATATGTTGACACAGTATGTCTATTGGTTGTGAAGCGCACTTGATCTCTGCTTTAGAGATTTAGGTCTCTCAGCAGATGAAATGTCCCCTTCTCTGTGTATTAATTATATTGGAAACACATTAAACTGTATTTTCTGTATACCTCTGTTAATAATGTTTTGTAAAATGTATTCAAACTTCAGATTCCCTTTAACCTAGTCTAAATATATAAGACTAGTTTTAACTCATTTTGCACTATTGTAATTTTATATTTATCACATAAACGTTGTATGTAAAAAAGTTATTTCTAATCACAGAGAGATTCACTCATGTTAAACTACTTTAACAATTAACAAGTAGAGTTGAGCGGACACCTGGATGTTCGGGAAAAAGTCCAGGTTCGGGCTCGAACTTGACCCCGAACTTGACCCCGAACCCCATTGAAGTCAATGGGGACACGAACTTTTGGGAACTAAAATGCCTCTAAAAAAGTCCTGGAAAGGGCTAAGGGGCTGCAAAAGGAATTAAAATGTGGGTAAGAGTAGGACAAGTGCCCTGCATACAAATTAAAAATACAGCTGAGCCATAAAATAGCACTTGGAACGTTCGGTTTATAGAATAGCAATAGGATTACATGTATTACATAAGCCGACAGCCTATAAACCGAATGTTCGGTTTATAGGCTGTCGGCATTTCACTACACGGAGACAGAGTCTCCATTCATAAATTTATGAATGGAGACTTTGTCTCCGTGTAGTGAAATGCTATTGTATTCTATAAACCGACTCTATTTCGGCTTATAGAATGCAATAGTACTACGAATGGACGAATGAACAAATGATTTTCGTTTATTCACCATTCGTTCATTCGGCTTTCGTTAGCTTACCATTTTCGTTCTTCGTCTTCGCCCGAAAACGAATGCACATGTCTAGTAGTATATGTTGTTTATTTTGCTCTGTTTGTTTAGTGAAATATTGAGTTTGGACTTATGCTACTAAATTGAGGAGATCATGGTATTTTTTTCGGGTCCAGGATTTCCTGGTGTTAGCTGTGTAACTTATAATGTAGCCCCTAATGACAGTCTTGGAGGTGTTTCACCTTAACAGGGGATCGTCAGTGTGCTCGATGTTATAATCGATGAAGTCAGCCCATTTGGCCATTAGAAAGGCTTTGAAATCTGAATGTTTAGTTAAAAAACTAGGGAAACGCCATGTGTGGGTTCTGGGGGTGCTTGGTCCTAATCCGATTGTGAGGGAAACAGTGATCTGATTTTACTCTAGTGTATATGCAGGAGTCTACCGTGAACAGTAGGGAGTGGGAGGAAATCAACAGATAATATAATCTAGCCGAGCTGTTGTGTACGTGGGAGAAATGAGTGTATTCTCCTGATCTGGTATTGTGGAGGTGCCAAATGTCAGTGAGAGTCAATTGTCCTACCAGGAAATTGATGCCCTTGGGGTGGCCATCCATCTTCTGTCAGGGTCTGAAGAGTAGAGTGTGGGGTCAGCCACGGTATTAAAGTCACCTCCCAGGATCAGGGGAAGGTCAGGTAAACTAGACATTTGTTCAAAGAGAGAAACAAAGAAAGAGTGATTTGGGTAATTAGGTTCATATCCATTCACTAGCAATAAACATTGTGTTTTAACGGTGACTTCTATAATATAATAAGACAGCCTATTTTTTTTTTGTCTGTGGATCATTTGTGAACTTTATAAGAAATGTCCATACTGAACAGAATTGCCACTCCTCTCTTTTTGTGGGGGCAAGATGCTGTGTAGCAGTCCTTAATCCAGGGGGAGCGTAGAGTAGTGGAGCAAGTGTTAGACCAGTGGGTATCTTGGAGAAAGATGATCTGGGGATAAAGTCTTTGTAGGTGACAGAGGATGGGAGTGTTTAGTCCATTTACATTCCATGAGTGTATGTTAGAGTAGAGGTTGAAGTGTTGTCTGGTTGTCAGTCAGTGCTGGTGGTGGGTTGGACAATTCCAGCTGTGGGAATCAGTTTGGCTGTTGGTATTCCTTGTGGGGAATAGCTGTCCTGGTCCCAACTATCAACAGGGAAGCTCAGCAAAATATTGAGCACATGATGAGCAGGATTCATGGGAGATGAGTCACCACCTAACCGTGGGGGTTACAAAGTTGGGTAGAACAAAGGGCCCAAAATAACGGCAGGCAAACAGGAAACAAAAAAACAGTGCATAGTGGAGTAGGAAGGAGTAATTGCGTTAATTTGCGCCCTATCTTTGATGTGGGAGAAAAAATTGTTGGCTTGTTGAGCATTGTCAAAAATGTCTACCTGATCAGCATGAATGATCTTCAGCCTTGCAGGATAGAGCAGCATGAAATTAATTTTGTGATGGAAGAGTTCTTTACACAGTGAGGAAAATTATCTGCGCTTTGCTGATATGAGAGCCGAGTAGTTCTGGAATATTCAGATTTTTTGGTTGTGGAAGATGTTCCCGAGACTTCTGTAGCCTTGCAGGATTGTCTCTGTGATGGAATCCTCTGTCACTGGGGTTCTTGGAGAGAAGTAATGGCCTGCCTCATCCCAATAAACTATGGACCCTGTCTCTGTGTGTGATAGTTATGGGTGTACAAACTTTGGGGGGACCAGCGGCACCTTGTCTTCAGTACAGTTGGACTTCTAACACAGGGGGCCCAAGACAAGTTCACTCAAGATGTCAGCTAAGCCATTGTGTTCTCCAGGTTGAGATTGTCTCCTGTCCTTCACACTTCAGTCTCTTAGGAGGTGTCATAGAATGTTATTATGTTACCGTCGTAATATTTTAAACATCCAGTTCCTGGTTAATATGTGTTAAATGTATTCTTGTCATTATGTCAAATTCCCCATTGTCTTTATGTAAGTCATTCAGCATCCTTTTGTATCTGAGTGTACTCTGGAGGTATCTGAAAGGTGTGAGGCAGGTTTTCCCCATTGTATGTCCTACTGTTCCGTTGTGTTCATTAAGTGTCTAAATCTAAAGCTGTGATTATGTTATATCCTACTGTATCTAATTACTTGTTTTAAATAAGTCATGTCATATTTGTGTGTGTATAAATATCTGTGCTGTTTTCAAATAAGCGTTCATTCCTGTTCCACTCTTATACTGGTGTGTGTCCATTACTGCGGCAGAGTCTTCGTATCTGTCAGCATTGAGCTTATTACTTGGCAGCCTTTGTGAAGGCTGCACTTGGAGGCAGAGAGGTCGATACCTGCCCCCCTCTCGGAGTGGGTAGAGGACTCAGTGATTGCCCTGGCTACCAGCTACCACCCCTTGAGCCTCACTTGACAAAGTCCCTCTACTGAGACCAGCATCCTGTGGGAGATTTAGTCACTGACTTGACCCCGGTCTCAGCAACGTTCCCCTTTAGGATGCACCTAGAGGAGGGGGTCTCTAGGGTTCCATATCATCACAGCCTCCTTATTGGCAAAGTTTAAGAAACAGGCTATAACAGGATGTGGTCTAGTGTTTTAGTCAGTGGAATCAGGACCAACTCGATCAACTTTTATGAGGAGTCTGTCATGTGGTCATTGTAGATGCAGCTCCTCTGGGAGCCATTGTTGCAGTATGGTTACTAGTTCAGTCAGAGGAATAGATTCAGGTATTCCCTGGAACCTCAGGTTATTTCGATGGCCCCTATTTTCCAAATTGTCTATCTTGTCTTGGAAGGCCTGTACGATGATTTGCTGGTTGTGGATTTCTGTTTGCAGTTGTTGTAGATTCTCATCATTGCTGATCTGATTTTGCTCTGTGATCATGGTGGAGTTTGAGGCTGTGGATACAGCATCTATTGCAGCATTGATTTCGGCAAATCGAGCATCCATGAGGGGCATCAGTGACTTGGTGACCTCAAGAGACATTTCTGTGACTGTGGGGTCGGACGTGATGACGTGAGGACGTGAGGACGTATGTGTGCGGAGGCGGGCATGGACGAATAACGGGCATCACTGAGGAAAGCAAGACGGTGTCCTGACTCAAGCTCCAGAGATCCTGAGACAAGTCTCCGACGACGCCAGCGAGCATTTTTCCCTCGAGTCTATCAGCGCGTCTATTCAACAATTATCCCAGACTAACGGCCAGTGGCGACTCACTACTTTTGCGGCGGGGAAGGAGAAGAAAAAGCAAAACAGCCTTGGGGACCATTACACGAGCACCACTGGTGGAATACAGATAAGTGCCTTTCCTTGCTGTGAAATTAATGTACTTGCTTGGGACTCCAATTGAGCTCGGTGGGAGTGAACTATTTCATGCGCTGTGACGGCCTGTACCCTACTTGTCTGACGGGATGTGGGGTCAGTGTGCTGGTGCTCCATGAACTTGACTACCTAACGATTAGGGAACATGCTGAAACTTATCTAATTAAGAGCACATTACTATCCGCGTGGAAATTTTCACTGCACCCCCTGTTGAATGTTTAAACTGTTGAGTACTTGGATTGAATTAATGAAGGTCATCTGAAACCAAGCATAGCAGAATGAACTACTTGGACCAAACTACTCAATACAACCAGTATCACTTTCTGTGTTAGATTCTCCCCAAGTCTGTTAACTGGAAGCAAGCTCATATACTATAAGTTGTGTGGCTGAAATTCCCTCTTTAATGGCGCAAAACTGAATGACTGCGTGGATTGAATTAATGAAGGCTGTTTGAAATCAAATACACCAGAATTCATTAGCTTGACTGTCTTACTTGAAGCATCCAGTCTTGCTTTTTTCCCCGTTGTTTCCTTCAGGCCTGACAATTGGAAACAAGCTCATATATTTTAAGCTATTTGGTGAAACACAAACGTAGAGTGAGTGTGTCGCCACTGGCTGAATTTAACCATCTGATTACTATGGAACCCATTGATTCTTATTTATTATCTGAGCAGAAGTTTCTGTGATATATATGTTGAATTTCTCTATCGGAAATTAGTCCACATATTGCAGGTTACCTGGTGGAAATCCACCCTGCAGGCGAATTGAACAGAGTTGTCTGACTGTCTGTACCGAACTAATTAAGGCCATCTGAAATTAATCATAACGGGAATTGTGCTCACATACCTAAACGTAGAGTGAGTGTGTCGCCACTGGCTGAATTTAACCATTTGACTACTACGGAACCCATTGATTCTTACTTATTATCTGAGCAGAAGTTTTTGTGATATATATGTTGAATGTCTCTACCGGAAACAAGTCCACATATTGCAGGCTACCTGGTGGAAATCCGCCCTGCACGCAAATTGAACAGAGTTGTCTGACTGTTTGTACCGAATTGATTAGGGCCACCTGAAATTAATCATAACGGGAATTGTGCTCACATACCGGCTGAAAACTAGTGAGAATCTGCTTGGGGCACGACTCTCTGTGTGGATTCAGTGTGTGGTGTGCAGGGGGACCTCTCTCCCTGTTTCCAGGGTGTCTCAGGACTGAGTTCGGCAGTAATAACTATTCAGAGTGCACCTGTTTAAATGTGATATCTGATCTACATATTCTCAGCACACCTTTAAACTGTGCACAGAAAGATCCCTCTTTCTGCTTTTAGCACTTCCCTGAATTGAGTACAGTAGCAATCACTATCTGCTGTGTAACTATCTAAAAGTGATTAACCAGATTACGTTACCCTTGGCACAACTTAAATTGTCTACAGCAGTCATCACTGTTCCCAAATACTCTGACCTGGAATCAATTAATAACCTATTAGGATGGGCCCCAAAGCTGAGAGAGTTAAACCTGATAAAGTGGAGAAAATAAAAGAGCCTAATAAGGCCTCTAAGGGTCATTCAATAAGTGCATACTACTCTCCTAAAGCTCAATCTAATCTCTCGATCATCTCTGATAAATCTTCCTCAGACCAACCAAGCGAATCCTCAGTAATGGATTCAGACCTCCATCTTACTCTTGAAACCCTCGAAAAATCTCTAGATTCTCTATACCTGAAGATAAAAACGGACTTAGACAGCAACTTACTGGCTCTCAAAGAAGAGCTATCGCAAGTGAGGTTAACTATAAAGTCCCAAGCTCAAGATATAGCGTTAGCACTCCAAAAAACCGAAACTTTGAAACTCCAGAGTGACACACTGTCTGACGCCATTATAAAATTGGAGAATAAAGTGGCTGATCTAGAAGACAGGTCGAGGCGTCGGAACATCAGGATACGAGGAGTCCCGGAAGAGATTACGGACTTGGACCAATATATGCTGGACCTTCTGTCGCTTTATGTGGATCATAAGTTACTGGGCCCAATGCCTGTGGAACGGATACACAGGCTACCAAAGCCGCCTAACCTACATCAGTCAAATGTCCCAAGAGATGTAATAGCCTGTCTATATACCTCACGGATAAAAGATTTGTTTTCCAGAGGGTTTGCAAAAAATCCATCTAAAAATCCAAGATTCTCTGCAATAAACATTTTCGCAGACCTTTCCCAAGCAACCAGGATCAATAGGAGAAAGTATGCTCCATATACCACTCTGCTTCGGGAACAAAAAATCAATTATACGTGGGGTTTTCCCACAAAACTGCGAATTCATTACAATGACAAGATCTATATATGTCTCGATCCGCAACAAACCATGGATAAATTAATACAATGGAAACTCTGGAATGAACAGCCACCTACTTAAGCTCGACACCTTGCTTAATTAGAACCTCTCGGATATTGCCCTACAGAAGATTAGAGGAATCCCCCTTTTTTTTTTTCTCTGATGCTTGCACAGAGGTATTTAAAACACACTTGGTTCGCCTATTGGACATCTCATAAATCTAGACTCATATTGTATGGGACTAAAAGCATGATAAACAGATAATTATCGCCTTTTCTCCCTTTATTTTTTTCTCTCTCCTCCTTGGGTTATGACTATATGGTTACGATTTGGCCTCAGTCTCAGACATGCCAAACGTTTTTCAGGAGATAATTGCCACCCACATAATGTAGATTTTTTTTTTTTTTTTTTGCACTTACAGAATTATGGTAATAATTATCTAGAATATATCATAATTAAGCACTATGAGTACGGTTATAAAACCGAAATATATGCAATTGTAAAGAATTGGCACTATTCACTTTGATCTAGATAAGTCACTTTATCAGGAAGAGCACTATCTTGCATGTTTTTATTTATTTATATGCGTTTGCACTGTATTAGCCCCTAAGATAATAGACTCTTGACAGAAACTTTAGACACTTTAAACACTTGTGGATTGAAAGAAGTATATTTCATATTCTAAGTTTTGAAAGGCCCATCTGGCTCAGTGTTGTATTAGGGAGCCAGACGAATGAGCTAATATAGACCTATTGTATTTTCTAATGAAGCATTACTTACATTTTGCCTATATTACACAAGCACTATTAAGCACCTTAATTATATACATAATAGAGGAGGAGCAACTGTGTATTATTAATCTACTTATCTATCTAGCTATTCGTCCTTATCTTTTTTTTTATTTTTCTCTTCTCTGATTTTACTTATTAATTTTTTTTTTCTCTCTTCTTTCTCTCTTCTCTTTTCTCTTTTTCTCTCTCTTTATTTACAATCTGTGCAGCATAGTATGCCCAGTATGATAAAGATTATTACTCTAAAACTTAGTACTGTTGGGTATTACTAGGTAATCTAACTGTATCTAATTTAGATGTGATATGCTGGTAAATGAAGTCGATTGAAATTTTTTTTTGTGCACCATTATGATTGGCTCCCCTCTTTTTTTTTTTTTCCCTCTCCTTTCCTTTTTCTCTTCTGTATGGGACTAAATCCCGGAATCGCCCTAAACCCACCTTCCTTGCCCTGATGGTTTGGGGTATTGTCTTCTTTCGGAGTATGTCAATTTTGTATTGGCAGGACTGCCGAGATAGAAGGCGCGGTATAATTCTTTTTTGTGTGTGTGAATTTGTATGTCAAGAGCATAGATGCGCTATAGGTGGCGGGGGGTTGGGACTTTTGGAATGGGGGGGGATTTGGACGTTCTATGTCCCTTAAATTTGTGACTCTCAATGCCCAGGGCTTAAATTCTCCATACAAGAGGTCCTATCTTTACGATACGTTGAAATCTGAATTAATAGATATAGCATTTGTTCAGGAAACGCACTGGAAAGCAGATCAAACAATGCTCTGGCGGTTTAGTAGATTCCCTCATATATATACTTCTTCTATGCAAGGGAAGAAAAAACGGGGGGTAGCGATTATTATCTCTACCCACCTCAAATTCGAATACATACATCACTTAACGGACCAGGAAGGCAGATCATTAATTCTGATATGTCGCATAAATGACACAGAATACACTCTGTGTAACTTATATGCCCCATCGGATAAGTCAGATAAATTTCTTAATAATAGGATTGAAGCCCTGGAAACAATCATGAAGGGGATATGTATTATGGGGGGCGACTTAAATTGTATAGCGGATGTTATTAAAGACAGGAGGACTACCAAACCCAATAAGGTGGACAATCGCCTGAAGATAAGAGCGGAACGTTTCTCAGACACTTTACATAGGAATGGATTTTACGATGTGTGGAGAATTATGCATCCGATGAGCAGGATTATTCCTTCTACTCGAATCCCCACGCATCGTATTCCCGGATAGATTATTTCCTGATGATGGGGCCCACCCTCGGGAGGTGTTCCAACTCGAGGATGGGCAACATCTCTTGGTCGGACCATGCACCACTCTTTATGACCTTAAAGGATGCTCCGCTATATAAAACCCGCGGTGATTGGAGACTAAACGAGTCTCTGCTATCCTCTGAGGCCGACAAATTAGATCTGATAGAACAGACTAGACTGTTCTTGGAGAACAATGATAATGGGGAAGTCTCTGACTTTACATTGTGGTGTGCTCTAAAGTGCTATCTTAGAGGTTACCTTATAAAGCGGGGAGCATGGAAGAAAATATTTTACAAAACTCTGAGAACCGTAACAACCCCAATCCTGCAAAGGATGTATAACAGAATTGCAGCAGACGAAAACTTCCCTGTAGAAATGATGGTAGCAAACATCGTACCAATTCCAAAAGCTGGTAAGGACCCGACTCGGGTCCCGAACTACAGGCCGATCTCTTTAATTAATCTTGATATAAAGATATATTCAAAGATCTTAGCCCAGAGGTTGAAGCTTGTGGTTCGGGACGTGATTCACCAGGATCAGATGGGCTTTATGCCGGGGGGGTCCACGGAGGCCAATACCCGCAGGGTACTCAATATTCTCGAAATTGTTCATCTGCAAGCAGCTCCGTCAGCCCTTCTCGCGCTAGACGCTGAGAAGGCGTTTGACAGAGTGAATTGGCATTTCCTATTTGGGACCCTGCGGTCCTTTGGTCTCTCTGGACCCTTCCTGCAATTCACTAGGGCACTCTATATATCCCCCTCTGCTAAGATCAAGGGTCCAGCCTTGACATCGGACCTCTTTCTAATACATAATGGTACACGCCAGGGTTGTCCCCTCGCTCCTTTATTATATGCTTTAGCTATGGAACCTTTCGCTGTATCCGTTAGGAAGAACCCTTTGATTAGAGGAATTGAGGTCGGGAAGCAGGAGCATACTATAACTTTATATGCAGACGATGTGCTGTTGTCTCTATCTGCCCCCTCGATATCAATTCCAGCTTTGATGGAAGAAATCCAACAATATGGGTATTACTCAAACTATAAAATTAATATATCTAAAACCCAGATTATACCCCTATATTTAAACACGATGCAACTAAACATACTAGATGCCATGGGATATAGCGAAAATAGCTCCGGAAAGATTGAATACCTGGGAGTTACCTTCTGCCCAAAGCTAGATCAAATTATAGAGGTAAACTATAGTAAGTTAAAAAATCAACTGAAATCTATGCTCACGTGCTGGAAAGGTATGGAACCATCTTGGATGGGTCGAATAGCTATACTTAAATCTTATGTAGTTCCCAAGCTCCTGTATCTGCTTAGAGCCCTACCAATGCAGGTTCCACCTTGGCATCTGAGAGAGCTGGATCTTCTCTTCGCCTCTTATGTATGGGCGGAGGGAAGATCCAGAATACCGAAGCGAATCTTGATGAGACCGATAGAGAAAGGTGGCTTGGGATATCCCGATTTATTCCAGCTATATGAGACTACACAGCTGGCTCATATACTGGCCTGGAATATTGATAGAATAAAGAATCCTCCATGGCTAAGTATTGAGCATTATAAAAACAAACAACTAGACCCCTTTCTTCTTATATGGGTGACCCCTACACAATCTCGAACTATAGATTACCCAGGTATGATAATCAATAACCTTATCTCCTCCCTACATTTGATGAGGAAAAGATTCCATATTCGGATTTCTCTATCAATGGCATCCCCAATAAATGTTATCTTATATTATATTACCAACATAGATCTATCAATATGGAGGATGAATGGTATTGAAAAAGTAGGTGATATGTACATGGAGGGAACTATGAGGTCCTTCTCGGAAATCCAGAGAATGTACAGGCTTCCAGATAGAGAGAGGTTCACATTTATAAGAATTAGACATTTCCTCCGTGGGCATCCCCCCTCTGAACCCGACCATTGGGATAATTTTTTAAGTGCTATAATCCCCAAAAATATATACTCTAAAATCAGAAAACTTGTTACCACACATTCCAATTTTGAAAAACCAAATCCAATAATGCTTTGGGAACAGGAACTGCATTTCCAATTACCCAAACAAGAATGATATTTAGCGTGGCAGACTACTAGGAAGGCAGTACATTGCATTAAACTACAGGAACAATACTACAAACTACTATATAGGTGGTATCTGGTACCGGATAGAGTTGCAAAATATAGGACAGATACGAGTAACATATGCTGGCGCTGTCTCCTCGAGGTGGGCTCCCAATCACATGTCTGGTGGTATTGTACACTCTTATCACCAATTAAAAACAGAATATCAAAGGTCTTACAAGAAGTAATAGGTTCTAACATCATTCTGACACCCCAAATTTTCTTATTCCACACTGAATTCCCCAAGGTGGAAAAGTACATAAAATATTTTCTGATAAATATTTTCCTTGCTGCGAAACTATGTATAGCCAGAGCTTGGAAAAATCCATTACCTCCAACCTGGTCAGAGGTCGTGACCCAACTAGTATTTCAAGCTGGGGCAGAAAAAGCTTTCCATGGCAGTAATAGTGAAGTATACCAAAAAGTATGGATTAACTTGCCAATGACTATGGGCGAGGAGCCATTACCCCTGGGCATTGGGGTTGTGAGAGACTCACCCCCCCGCCGCCACCTTATGCATCGCAGGGGACCTGATCCCCCTTTTTCCTAGGGGAGAGATGGGGAGAGGTTATTTGAACTTAGCTCTTGCTCTGTGTGTATGTGTGTTTGTGTTATATATAACTGAAAATAGGAAATGATATATGTATATGTGTATTTATGCGTATGTAGATTATATTTTTATACATGCCACTCTGTTATATATATATGTGAATTGTGGTTTGTGTTTGTCTTTTGATATATTATAACCAATAAAGAATTATAAATAAAAAAAAAAAAAGAGACATTTCTGTGGCCTGCAAAGGAGGAGGTAACAGGGTCTCCATTAGCTGCAGAGTGAATAAGGGATCAGAGGCCATTGGTAGGTTGTTTGTAGGCTGGTTATCCTTTACACCTTTACCTTTAGCAAGTTTTTGCCTTGGTTGAAATTGTCCGGTGAGTCCCAAGGGGTAGGTATCTGATAGGTGTCCAGTAGTGCCAATGGTGGGTTGTCTGTTTGTGCTGCTAAGGAGAAGTGATGGTCATTTTGGCATGTTTGAGGTCAGATGGTGGCAGGGCTTTCGGGAGGTAAGTACACTGTCCGTACATGCGTACTTCCCAAATATGGACTTTTAGCCCCCACACAACCCAACAAACCTATGCATGTGTGGTGTCACTGTATTTAGTAGATGTTGTTGAACACATATTAGGGTATTGTTTGGAACCCATTATAGGATCTGTGAATTCATGCCTGAAGCATTGTGCTTTTGGCCAATCCCAGCACTCATATTGCATTCAAAGGACTTGCCCCAGGCAGGACTTACTCCAGCACATAGATTGTACTCACAGGACTTATCACAGCATGCAGATTGCACTCACAGTATTTACCCCAGAACTGATATTGCACTTACAGGACTTGCCCCAGCACCTAGGACTTACTCCAGCTCATAGTCTGCACTCACAAAACTTGGACCCAGCACCTCAGAAAGCCAATTGCACTTACATGACATGCTCCAGCACTTAGAATGCACTGACAGGACTTGCCCCAGCACTCAGGACTTAGCCCACCACTTAGAATGCAGTCACAGGACTTGTCCTAGCACCCAGGACTGACAGGACTTGCCCCAGCACAGAAGACATCTATCAGGCTCCAGCATCGTGTAGGAGGGAAAAGTTGGCCATATCGCATTGGCCATGAGAGTGGTCTGGCACACAGCGGACACTGCACTGCTACGTTTGCTAATTGATACACTCAGACAAACCCTTACAGATGGTGACACTTACACACACACAGTCACACATACATACAGAAATAGAGTCTCACTTATTTACAGTTACACAGACACCCCTACAGTCACACTTAGAGACATACACACAGTCACACTTACAGACACACTTACACACAGTAACATGTACACTGTCCCACTTACACAGTCACACTTACACACAGAAAGTTACACTTTAACACTTACAGATACATTTACACACAGTAACACATGCACACGCAGACACACTTACACAAACACACCGATTTATTTTTAAGAAAATTTAAAAAACGTTGTAGGGATGAAATGGTGTCTGCCTCATATAACTGCCGAGGCAGGACAGCGTTAGTCAGTTTTTTCCTGAGCGTCAGATGTCACCTACATCCGGCGCTCAGACAGTCTCGGGGGAAGTTGGATTGGGCGGAGCATAGATTATTTAAGTGGCCCCGGTGGCCGCACTCTTAAAGTAGCCCCAGCGGTCGAGTTCTTAAAGCGGCCACCGCAGCCGTGTGCTTAAAGCGGGCGAAGCCCCAGTAAAGGTATTAGATCAAGAAATCCAAGACCTAAATATCGGGAGCTGGCAAGCACTAGGTATTAATTATATTGCAGATCTCTAGATTGTAAGCTTGCAAGCAGGGCACTCTACCTCATGTATCAGTCTGTTCTAGTTTGTCTAACTTAGTATGTAGTTCCCTTCTATGTTCTGTAACTAGCGCTACGTAAATTGTTGGCACTATATATAAATAAATGTTAATGTAATGTAATCTTATGTCTGATAATCAACTTAAAGACTTTACACTGTTAGTACTACAATAACCAGTACCTCCTAAAGATATATTTAAATATATGCCAATCAAAAGCTTTATGAACAGTCTTAATTACAAATATATTTGGAATAGGACTGAATGGGCAGAATTATCTAATAAAAAAATCTGACTTACTAAGATTTTACACAGCAATTTATTTGAAGAAACCATTCTTATAAGATAAGATTAGAGGTGGTCTAACGGCTAACATCAGTACATAGGAGAGAGATCTAAATATTATTAAATCAACCAGTCCACTGGTTGAAAATTATACCTAACCTAAAGAAATCTGTGTATTGCCTTACTCTGGTAGAACTACAATTAAAATTATCCAATGACTATTATCTGGTATTTAGTACCAGAAAGGATAACTAAGGTGTTCCCGGAAACCAGCCCCAACTGTTGGAGATGTAAAACGCAAGTGGGTTCATTCTTACACATCTGGTGGGAACAGGGCCGGTGCAAGACTTTTTGCCACCCTAGGTGAACATATATTTTGCCACCCTTTGCTTATCCTATTCTCAGGTATTTACACACACAGTAACACAGTGTCACATACATGTGCAGGCACATGTGCACACACATGCAATGTCAGATGCAGCCACAAGTACACCCACAGTAACACATGCAATGTCACATGCAGCCATTCACAAACAGTCACACATGCAATGTGATCATAACTTTGGCCCTCTCCATGCTATCCCTGTCTGTCTCGCTCTGCCTCTATGCCATCCTTATCCATCTTGCTCTCCCGCTACCCCATCCCTGTCTCACTCTCCCCCATGCTATTCTTCTGTCTGTTTCCACCTTTTGTCTTTCTCCACCTTTTGTACATCTCCCCCATGTTTATTTCTCTCTCTCCTATCCTCCCATGTTTGGTGTCTCTCTCAGCCCCCCAATCCCATATCTGGTGTATCTCTCTCTCCCTCACTCCCCCCACCCCATGTCTGGTGTCTCTTTCTCCCTCCCCAATGCCAGGTGTCTCTTTTTTTCCATCCCCCAATGCCTGGTGTCTCTTTTTTTCTATCCCCCATGCCTGGTATCTCTTTTTTCCCCTCCCAATGCCTGGTGTCACTCCCCACCCCCAGTGACTGGTGTCAAATTTTCCCCCTCCCTCCCAATGCCTGATGTCACTTTTCCCCCTCCCTCCCAATGTCTGGTGCCAATTTTTTCCATCACTCTCTCCCTCTCTCCCAATGCCTGGTGTCACTCCCCACCCCCAGTGACTGGTGTCAAATTTTCCCCCTCCCTCCCAATGCCTGATGTCACTTTTCCCCCTCCCTCCCAATGTCTGGTGCCAATTTTTTCCATCACTCTCTCCCTCCCTCCCAATGCCTGCTGCCACTTTCCCCACCCCTCCCTCCCAATGCCTGGTGTCACTCAATCCCCCCCCCCTCTCAATTCCTCGTGTCTCTCCTCCCCCCCTCCCTCCCTCCCAATGCTTGGTGTCTCTTTTTTTCCCCTCCCTCCCAATTCCTGGTTTCATTTTTTTTCACCCTTGCTACCCTCCCAATGCCTGTTGTCTCTTTTTTTTACCTCCAATGCCTTGTGTCTTGTGGCTGCTTGTCACCGGTATACATGTATCCCGGCAGCAGGCACCCCCACAAAGCTGGTGCCTTAGGCCTAGTTTGCCAGGTAGCACCAGCCCTGGGTGGGAATGTGGTCACCTGATAAATACATGGTCAAGCGCCAGTACGCAGGCACGTAACGCATAGGGTTTTTCACTTTACCCACCGGTGATCCCACTCTCACTGCAGCTGTTAGTTGTGGCGTTTTGTCATTAAAGCGCTTTATACAATATCTACCTGCTGGCATTCAAACAGTATAAAAGCAAGGGATCAACATTATCATTTATAAAATACAAAGATGCCAACAAAGCCTGCAAAAAGGCAATTAAAATGGCTAAATTGGAAAACGAGAAAAGGATTGCTAAGGAGAGTAAAATTAACCCCAACATTTTTTATAAGTATATAAATGGAAAAAAGCTAAAGAGGGAAAATGTTGGGCCCTTGTTATCCCAAATGGGAAATTTGGTAAGTGAGGACAGAGAAAAAGCAGACATTTTAAATACTTTTTTTTCTTCTGTTTATACTAAGGAAGAACAGATGGATGAGCCACTGCTACCGGAAGTTACGGAACAGTCACCGCAAACATTGGATTGGCTGACACAGGAAAAAGTGTTTAAGCAATTAAACTCTGTTAAGATAGACAAGGCCCCAGGGCCAGATGGTATACACCCAAGGGTCCTTAGAGAGTTAAGCATATTTCTGGCCAGACCAATATTTATGATCTTTAGGGATTCTTTCAGTTCAGATATAGTGCCAACACACTGGCGAAAGGCGGATGTCATTCCAATATTTAAAAAGGGATCAAAATCTCTGCCTGGTAATTATAGGCCAGTGAGCTTGACATCTGTAGTGGGGCAATTATTTGAAGGATTTCTAAAGGTGTACACTCAAGAATACATCTTGAATCAGAATATAATTAGTAAAAGTCAACATGGTTTTGTGAAAGACAGGTCTTGTCAAACAAACGTAATAACATCCTATGAAGAATTCAGTAAAAATATAGATCTAGGTGTGTCAGTTGATGTGATCTATTTGGATTTTGCTAAAGCATTTGATTCAGTTCCACACAAAAGGTTACTCTACAAATTGAGAGAAATAGGATTGGGGGCAAATGTATGTATTTGGATTGAAAATTGGCTAAAAGATAGAACACAGAGGGTTGTTGTAAATGGAAAAGCCTCAAATTGGACCAGGGTATTGAGCGGAGTACCTCAGGGGTCTGTTTTGGGACCTCTTCTTTTTAATATGTTTATTAACGATCTTCCACGTTGTGCTGAGAGCCATGTCACAGTGTTTGCTGATGACACAAAATTAGGTAAGGTAATAAAGACTAATCTTGATGTTTTTTCTTTACAGGAAGATTTGGACAGAGTGGGGGACTGGGCAAGAAAGTGGCAAATGAGTTTCAATATAGACAAATGTAAAGTTATGCATTATGGGAAAAATAATAACAAAGCAACAGATACGTTAAATGGTATTTCCCTGGGAAAAACTACTAACGAAAAGGATTTAGGAATCATTGTAGATAACAAACTTGGCAACAGTGCCCAATGCCAGTCAGCAGCTGCAAGGGCTAATAAGATATTGGCATGTATAAAACGAGGTATAGATTCACGGGAGGAGGACATCATCTTGCCTCTTTACAAATCAATGGTAAGACCTCACCTTGAATATGCAGTACAATTCTGGGCACCAGTCCTTAAAAAGGATATTAGGGACCAGAAAAAGTGCAAAGGAAAGCTACAAAATTAATAAGGGGATTGGAGGATCTTAGTTATGAAGAGAGACTTAAAAAATTGCATTTATTTACTTTAGAAAAAAGGCGTCTTAGAGGGGATATGATAACATTATATAAATATGTGCAGGGCCAATATAAGGAGCTCTCCAGGGACCTGTTCATTAACAGAAATGTACAAAGAACAAGAGCTTACCCCCTGAGACTGGAAGAGCAAAGATTTCATAGGCAGCAAAGGAAGGGATTCTTTACGGTAAGGAAATAAAATTATGGAACTCACTGTCAAGAGGTAGTGCTATCAACCACAATAGATGCATTTAATAGATGCATTTAAAAATGGCCTGGATGTTTTTTTAGAAAAGCAGAACATACAGGGGTATTAATAATAGAATAAACATTTATTTTTCTTCTGAGGACGACCCTCTACCTTCCTTGTTCCTTTACTGTCGATGTTCATTAATATGCCTCAGCCAGTATGCCCATTTATATGCCACAGCCAGTATGCTCATTAATAAACCACAACCATTATGCCCATTAATATGCTACAACCAGTATGTCCATTAATATGCCACAACCAGTATGCCCATTAATATTCCAGAACCCGTGTGCCCATTAATATGCCATAGCTAGAATGCTCATTAATATGACACCCTATACCCATTAATATGCCACAGTCAGTATGTCCATTAATATGCCATAGCCAGTATGCCAATTCATTTGACACTCTTTGCCTATTAATATTCCACAGCCAGTATGCCCATTAACATGCTGTGGCACTCCAGTCAGGTTAGCATTATGACATTGAATGTTCGAACGCTCGTGGTGCAAAGACTGAGACCCGGATGCAGAAGTTCAGTGTTGCAAAGCCCATGTGAGCAGAGCCATGATTAATCAGCCCAGTGATCTGGACATCAGAGGACTAGAGCCCAGTGTAGGTCAGAGGAGGAAGCCTAACACACAGCAATACATGTAAAGCCAGAGCACAGAGGTTAATCCATCATGAATAAAGATGGCAGAAGAGACAGGAAAAGTTGGAGACAGAAGGCCACTACTATAAAATAGATGACTATGCTGGGGGGTTTTGTGTGAAGGTGCTTTTGATGAACTGTACATGCTGCTGAATCGGTAGCTGTGTCCATTTATTACCTACCTGCCAGAAAATAGCCGTTTGGAGTTACGAAAGTAGTGGTGATAAGGGCGACTAACTGACGTGTGGTGGAATAAGCTAGTAAGGGGCATTTATATTCTGTGGTAAAGACATTTAAGGACATATACTGTTGTAGGGCTGGAGTGGAGGGAGTGTAGCACAGGGAGTGGAAGACACTTGAAGTTGGTCACAATTTTTTATTAACAGGAGGGAAAATGCAAAGAGTGGTCATATAACGGTCCAGAGGGTCGAGGCAGGCTGCAAAGGTTCAAAGGCAGTTAGGCAAATCCAAGCTTGGTAACAGAGATACAGGAGGTCAGGGTTAAGCCATAGGTTGGTACACAGGAATTCAGAATAATCAGCACCAAAGAAGGAATGGGACTGAGAACAGGCACCACAGCTCAACATGTAATCATGGTCTAGAGGGCTTGCAGGGGTTTTATAGAGCCATTCATCAAGGAACCCCTCCCCTGTGCACCTGGGGACAGAGTCTTTTGGCCTAAATATTCCTAGTAATGATGGTCTGCGAACACAGTATCAGGATGAGCTGCTCCCTCTAGTAAATGACGCCATTCTTAGAGAGCAAGTTTTATAGCCAATAATTAGTGGTCACTGACATTGTAGTTGGTTTTAGTAGGTGTCAAGCGACGGGAGATGTAAGTGCATCTTTCTCCCCTTGGCATTGAGATAAAATCGCACCAACCACAATTTCAGATGCATCTACCTCGAGAAAATATGGTTTCTTGGTATCAGGAAGGATGAGGACAGGAGCAGTGGTGAATTTTTGTTTGAGTCTATCAAAGGTCTTTTGTGCCTGGGGAGACCAAACAAACCGTGTCTTCTGAGTTAATTGTGGTATGGGTCTTATGATTCTGGAAAAACTGATGGCTTTCGATAGAAGTTAGCGAATCCCATATTTTACTCAAGTGAAAGTAGGCCACTCAAGGATGGACGTTACTTTCTTGAGATCCATGTCAATCTGGCCAGGTGAAATGATGTATCCCAAAAATTCAACCCGAGTAGTTTCAAAAGTAAATTTCTCTAATTTGGCATATAAAATGTGGGTTTGTAGACGTGCCAGGACATTTAGAATATGTTTACGATGTTCCTCTAAGGAAGAGGAATAGACAAGGATGTCATCCAAGTAGACAATTACACACATTTCCAATAGGTCCCTGAAGATATTGTTAAGGAAGTGCTGGAAGGTAGCTGGAGCGTTGCACAGACTGAAAGGCATAACACAATATTTAAAGTGTTCGTAACGGGTACAGAAAGCAGTCTTCCATTCGTCTCCTTTGCGGACACGTACTAGATTGTAGGCTCCTAAGAGGTTGAGCTTGGAATATATTTTTGCTCCCCGGAGACGATCCATGAGCTCTAGAATAAGAGGCAGGGGATACTTGTTCTTGATAGTTATATTGTTCAGTTCCCTGTAATCAACAAAACACAAGATCATAATCAGACCCTGTCCTTCTTTCCAATAAAAAAGATCCGGGCTCCCGCTGTTGAAGTGGAGGGACTGATGAAGCACTTTCTCAGACTCTCCTCTAAATATTCTTTAAGTCCCCCTAGCTCAGGTTTGGAGAGAGGGAAGATCCTGCAGAATGGAATGGCTGTGCCTGGCTGTAAATCAATGGGGCAGTCATAAGGTCGGCAAGGTGGTAGGTGGTCAGCCTCTCTTTTATTGAACACTTGGCGGTACTTTTCATCGATTTGTGGCAGTTCAGGCATCTCAACGGATACAGAGAGAGTCTTATAGAGGAGAGATATGGTAGCTGAACGAAGACAGTGTTGATGACACAAGGGAGAAATTCTTATGAATGGGGACTCTAGTTCGGTTTATAGAAACCCAATAGTATTACATGAATTCCATAAGCCGAAAGTCTATAAACCGAACGACATTCGGTTTATGACTTTCGGTATATAGAATAGCATTAGCATTACATGTATTCTATAAACCGAAAGTCTATAAATCGAATACATGTAATACTATTGGCTTTCTATAAACCGAACTAGAGTCCCCATTCATAAGAAATTCTTATGAATGGGGACTCTATTTCGGTTTGTAGAAAGCCAATAGCATTACATACAATGTAATCGCCGAACCCCGAACTCCAACACTGACATACAGTGAAATGCCCATGTTCGGGTCCGGGGTCCAAAAACGTTCGGTACGAACCCTAACAGTGCGGTTCGGGTTCGCTCAACACTATTGAGAAATATAGAAATGCTGCTGAATTTAAAGATCTAGAAAATATCTTAGAGAAGAGACTAGATAACATAGAATCAGACATTATCTCTGTAAAATAATCTAAATTTAAAAGAGATAGACAAGACTGCTCACAGGGAAGACAATTCAGTTGGAAGATCAAGGAAAGAATCCCTAGTAAGGATAGGATTAGTCAGAACTATGGATATAAAAAATCCATGCTGGAGAGAAAACAAAAATTTGACAAGAAAGAAAAGAACAACAACAGAGAAGAGAAAATGTATGACTATAGTAGGAAGGAAGGTGGTGGGAGATCTAAAGTCACATTTGGTGTTACAACACAAAATCAGTTTGATGGTCTCAAAAATAGAGAAAGAAAAATAGATTTTTCTAATATGAATTTCTCTTCTACCAATTCAATGCCTGTTGTTCCTTCCACTTCCTTCTCTTCCTCTGTACCTTCTTCCACAGAATCTTTGTTAGAACAAAGATTCGGGAAGAGAAAAGCCAATCCATTCATAAAGAGATCTTCCGAGATGGATACTACAGACCAATGGTCAGACTTCGAGTCCGAGGAAGAAGAGGAGGAAGAAGAATGAATATTAAGAGACACAATAAAGCGATCAAAAATTGTCCAGTAACGGATCTAGAACAACTGGGGATCTACAATACATCTGACTATATTTTTGAGTCAGGTCACACTATTGCTAAAGGGCTTAAAGTTTGCTCCGTGTAGAAATTTGAGCAAAGTGGACCTACTTATAGATTTTAATAAGTTTATACGCAAACTGACTGTAAAAATATTTTTTCTCACTAAACATGATTTTTCTCTCCCCAGTGGCAGAACAGTACCTTCTGCCATTTTGGATATAAATGGATGTTTAACAGTGAAAGATCTACCTGGTGTGTCAATTTTAAATAGTTTATTAAATGAGAATAATGTTGCAACAGAAGAGTTGCGAGTCCATACCAACTTGAAACCGCCCTCCAAGTTCAACCCCATATGCAGTAGAGGGATGCACCTGGAGGTTTTCAAGAATATCGTGGAAAGAGATATTTGGGAGATGGACATCAAATGTGGATATGACAATCTCACTAGATTTGAACGAAAAGCTCTAAAAGATTTGCAACAATCTAGTGACATTGTCATCAGAAGTGCTGACAAGGGAGGAGGTGTGGTCATACAGAACACAGAAATCTATTTGGATGAAGCAAACAGACTGTTATCCGATACAAATTTTTATAGGAGATTGTCTACAGATCCCACCCTTGTTTTCTCTAAATAAATAAGTGGTCTGCTGCAGGAAGCTAGATCTAGTGGAATTATCTCCAAGGAAGAATACAACTGTTTGTTGGTAAGAAACCCTAGGATAGCCCTGTTCTATCACTTGCCTAAAATCCATAAGGATAAGAATAACCCACCAGGACGACCTATCATATCGGGTATTGGATCTTAAAGCTCCAATTTATCCCTATATGTTGATCTCTTTTTACAAACTCTAGTACCACTCATGCCTTCCTATCTAAAAGATGGTCAATCAAGAACTTAATATTTTAATAGAAACTGGAGAATGGAATGAGTTTATCAGTTTTATCAGTTAATAAAAACATTCATAACCTATCGGTGGTGGAGACTTTTTATAAGCTATCCAATCGATGCTATATGACTCCGAGAAGATTGGCTTTAATAAATGAGAAGAATGAACCTAAATGCTGGGAATGTGGCGAGGAGTTGGGTACTTATATCCACATGTGGTGGGGTTGTGCCCGTATTAAGAAATTATGGGAAATAGCTTATGATATTATACAACAAAGCACAAGTGGAAAGGAAACCAGATGTAGGACTGCTGCATCTGAACTAGCCCAAAATGATCCATTGGCGACAGGCACTGACAATTCATTTAATGGTAGCAGTTAAGATCTTAATTGCAAGAGCCTGGAAACAACCGGGTGTTTTTTCGAAAGAATAACTAACTAAACAGATTAAACTCCAGCTGACTTTAGAAAAAGGTCTTAGCTGGATAAGTTATATGACAAATTTAAAAAAAAAACCTTTGGGAGATATGCATAGAGAATTTAGAAAGGGCTGAGACAACAGAGAAGGATATTCTGTCCGCAATAGGTAGACTTAAAAATAATAAATCACCAGGTCCAGATGGATTTAGTGGTTGGTTCTATAAGGTCCTAAAACACAAAATAAAGGCCGGTTTGGTGTCCGCATTTAACGGTTTCGTCGAGGATAATAAGATCCCAACTGAATTAACACAGGCACATATCATCCCGATACCCAAACAGGGTAAGGATTCAGAGAAAACAGCAAATTACCGCCCGATAGCGCTGTTGAATGTGGACATCAAGCTATATGCAGCCATTTTGGCCGACAGAATGAAGGGAATTATCCCTACTATAATACACAAGGACCAAGTGGGATTTGTACCTGGGAGATACTCCACTAACAGTGTTAGAAGAGTGGTAGACTCATTAGACTTGGTGAACAGAAACGGGGTGCCCATGCTGACCCTGTCACTGGACGCAGAAAAGGCGTTTGACAGGGTCGGCTGGGCATTCATGGAAAAAGCGCTGATGGCATGTGGCCTTAAAGGTAGAATTCTGAAAGAAATAATGCTACTCTATAAACATCCCTCGGCAAGAGTGACGGGACAGGGGTTTAAATCGGAATGGTTCCCAATTAATAATGGGGTGCGGCAAGGCTGTCCTCTTTCACCACTTTTATACTTAATAACAATTGAAATACTTGCCATCGCGATTAGACAAAACCAACAGATTACAGGATTAAAAACAACAAAGAATAACTACAAAATCAATCTGTATGCAGACGATATACTGTTAACTCTTCAAAATCCCAGTACGTCTATGCAAGCCTTAATGACAGGAATAAAACAGTACTCAAGATATTCAGGGTATAAATTGAATCTTGATAAATCGGTCGCCTTGGCAAGTAATATTCCACTCCCAACCAGGATCCTTTTAGCAGAAAAATTTGGATTTATTTGGGCAAAAACCTCAATAACCTATCTAGGAGTTAAAATAGGTTCAGAACCCAAAGAAATAACCGAATTGAACTTTCTTCCTCTACTACAACAGACAAATATGCAGTTAAAAAAATGGAAACCAATGGGGTTGTCCTGGTGGGGAAGGGTAAACATTTTGAAGGCATATGTCCTCCCTAAATGGACCTATCTCTTCAGGATGATTGCACTTGGAGTGCCAAAGTCATGGCTTGAATTGGTTCAGAGATCTATAAATAATTTCATCTGGCAAGGAAAAAGGGCTAGAATAGCATACACATGCATAAAAAAAAGTCCAAATCAAGGAGGACTGGGGGCCCCCAATATTCTAGAATACTATAATGCCTGTAAAATCATGCACGCAATCAATACCCAAAAACCAAGTGCAAAAGAGGAGGGATGGTATAATATAGAGAAGGAGCTTCTGTTAATAGAAGATCTAGCCACCCCCTTCTGGTGGGTAGGGAAAAACAAACAAAAGCTAAGTAACATAAAGAAGAAATTCTAATAATGGACGGATTATTGGAGTGCTGGTATAAAATGAAAAAGAAATTAAGGATTGAAGGGGGCCTACTGACAGACCTAGCTCTGGAAAGGTTAAGGGACAATATGACAGATTTGAATTTGGAAGACTGGGGCAGTAGAGGCATTCACAGAATTGCCGACCTGTATACAGAAACCAACCTTAAACCTAATCTTAAATCCTTTAACGACTTATACACACAATACGGGATAAGTGAAAACTCTTATTTTTCCTATGTTAGGTTATATCACTTTCAGATAAAGCATATTAAAACGGAGATAAACCAAGCATCTAAACAACTAGGGAAACTGTTAACAGAAGAAGGTAATAAGAAACTCCTGTCCAGATGTGTCTCACTCACAAGAAATATCGACTCTAGTACAACAGTTCCTTCCATAAAAAAATGGAACAGAGATCTAAACGGAAACATAACAGAAAAAGAATGGTTCAAATCATTGTCAAAAACGTATAAAGCAGTTAGATGCCTGAACCTGAGAGAGACACATTATAAGGTCATGAATAGATGGTATATGACGCCGACACGCCAAAATAAAATCTACCCCCAAAGAATAGATAACTGTTGGGGATGTGGGGCACAGGAGGGCAACTTCCTTCATATATGGTGGCAATGCCCTCCAATCCAAATGTTTTGGCAAATGATAAACACCAGGGTAAATAGAATTTGTGATTCAAAAATAAGTATGTCTCCACAGAGTCATCTGCTCCACATAACAGAAAATACATGGCCAAAAGAAAAGGAAAAACTAATTATACACATTTTGCTGGCGTCCAAGTTGGAAATTGCGAGAAAGTGGAATTCTGAGACGGTTCCAACCTGGACCCCAGTGAAAAATCAAATTGAATATCAGTTAAAAATGGAAGCAGGAATTGACAGACAATTTGGAGTAGGGAAAAAAGAAAAAAACAACAGATGGGAAGAATGGCTGCCATTACTAGGCTAACACAGATCTTTAGGACTCTGAATAGGGCCCGCCTGAAAGTCAGAGATGCCCGGAGGTGAGGAGGGAACATAGCCACGTCGCTGCTTGTCTTCTGTATATATGTAGTCCATGTCCTAAATGTTATATGTTCGCTACACTGACCGTCACATTAAAAGAAATAGGCAATAAACACAAACTTTAAAGGAAGGCGGGTTTGCACGGATAGGATGGAGGGGGGGGAGGGGGGGGGGTAACACTCAGGATGCCAAATAGGCACAAGAGCGTTCAGAGTGGGTAAGACAAGAGGGTAGACTTAAGGATGGGATTAAGGGGAGGGGAGGGGAATTCAAAGACCAAGTAGGGTAGCACACCGATAGGAATATGCAAATAACAATTTGGCAATAAAAAGGAAAGAAAGAAGAAAGGAAGGGAAAGGGGAGGGGAGGGGAAAGGTAAAAGAAAAGGAAAAGGAAAATAAATGGCCAAAGGATGCAATTAAAAATAAATTGATTGAAATTTCAATCAAGAGGACCTTAGAAATAATGGTTGTCTGATGGCTATAAAAAAAAATAAAAAAGAGGGAAAAAAAAATAAAAAAGAAAGGGCTGAGACAAAAGATCCCTAACAGCAGAAAAATTAGACGTAGGGCCCTGCACACAATAGGAATTTAATATACTAAACAAAATTAAAATTCACTAGTAATCCTAGGTTTATACGAATAATATTGAACTCCTGACTCCTGTTCCGTCGACTATCCATCCCACCCACTGTATGCATGTTAGTATGAGTGCGCCACCGTAGCACCCTCCCTGAGTATAACTGGAATAAGTTCTAACTTCGATAGGTAATACTTTTTTTTCCCTCACACAATTGGTATTAAATTCAAGCTTTTCACCTAGGTATCATATAAGTAACAAGGAAGGTGAAGAGAGGGGAGGGGGGAGGGAGGGGAGGGAGAGGTTGAGGGGGAGTGAAAGAGGGAATAGAATGGTGAAGGAGAAAGAAATAAGCATAAATGAAAACCAAACACAAGGATGATCTGAAAGCACATCATAGTTATGAGAATAACTAGAAGGAATAAGAAAATTGAAACCTTGTGCAACAGAATCTGAGTGTGGGAGGAAGAAAAAAAAAAAAAAAGAAGAAAAAAGGAAAATGAGAAAAAAAAAAAGGAAAAAAAAAATACTGAATACTTAATGATGGTATTTTCTCCCTCTTTCTTTCTGCACCCTAGGAGTGAAAGGTTCCAATTGAAATGAATTGATCAGGCGCAGCTGCTCCGGTATACAAGAAAACTGAATATGTATATTTAACAGAATCATGGTTATATTTGACATGCCTTGGATGTGTATTCTTTAAACAATGGTATGTCATTTGGAGAGATTTATACTGGAACAGCTGCGCTATTTATTACACCTGTTATACTCCTTATCCCTAGATGTCCCTATGTTGCAATTGCAGTGTTTTTAATCATTTTTTATAATTTCAGTTCAGCTTAGAATTCATAATATTTGTTGCTTTTTGACTACACCTTTATTCACGTTTTACACATTGCTGTTGATTTTTGATACTTGTTTTCACATGGTTTGTAACACAAGATGGGTTGTCCGTTTTGACTCCGCCCCTTAATTATGTATGTCACTGATGCACACCCTATATATATGTGATTAACACTCACGTTACCAGACTTGAAAAAAGCTCATCACAGAGCTGAAATGTTGCATTGCGAAATAAAACTCCTTTAACGACAGATGACGTGCAAGGCACGTCACGGAAAATCGAGTACTTGGTGACTGGCACGTCATGCACTAAAAAGAGCAAAGAAAGCGATCAAGAGTCGCTTTCTTTACTCTTTCAGTGTTGCTACAATGCCTCTATGTAGAGGCATTGTGCAACACTAAAAAAAAAGTGCATGGCCCCCTACGATTACTCCCCAAAGTGACTGTAGCTGCCATTTAAAAATGGCAGAGCCGGCTGCACACATGTGCTTAGGAAGCAAACGATCATTCGCTTCCTAAGCATCTCAGATGTTGCTAAAGTGCCTCGCTGGGGAGGCACTTAGCAACACCTTAAGGCTCACCCAGAACCGATGGTGGTCACCCCCCTGAGCGAACCCATCGGCTCAGCAGAAGGGAATGCTGTGATATGTGTGCAAGCACATGTGTGATCTGGCACAAATGCGGCAATATTGCTGCAGAAGCATTTTTTATATATTTTTTAACTTTTCTTTTACACACGCTATGGGTTAATTATACCCGTTAGGGGATTACGTTTAACGTAAACATTTTTTTTTTAGCTGTCTGAGCGCATGTATAGCGATCAGTAACAGCTGATCAGTGGCAAAGGCGGTTTGGCGATTGCTCACATGAGCATCACCATTCGCCTGGTTAGATCAATATTTGTTGTAAATATTAATCCGACCCGTGTAGATCTGCCTCCCTTTCCTCACTTGAGTTTTATTGAGGGAGACAGACAGAGCTGTATAATGTAAGTTTGTAATTATATTATATTTAATAAAATTGAGACCCAAGGACTTTTATAAAAGCCGTTTCCAGTGTTTAACCCCTTCCCTGCCATTGATCGCTGTGTACGCAGTGATCTTCCACAGCAGCACATTTTTTAGGGGTTAATTTTTATTACAGTATATCAAAGGCTCTTTTAAGAGCTATTAACCCTAAGCAGCGCATATGGTCACTGCCTACGCAGCGCATATGGAGCGATCTGGCTGCAGAAGGATTTTTGTTGCTATCAGCATTTTTTTTGTCACACTCGCTATGGGTTAATTATACCCACTAGGGGATTACGTGTATTCCTTTTGAAGCTGTCTGAACGCATGTATAGCGATCAGTAGCAAAGGCGGTTTGGTGAATGCTCAGATGAGCATCACCATTCGCCTGGTCAGATCACTATTGGTAAATATTGTTCTAAGTCATATGGATCTGCCTCCCTCTCCTCACTTGAGTTTTAGTGAGGGAGAGAGACAGAGCTGTATAATATAAATTTTTAATTGTAATAAATGAAATAAAATGTTACAAAATTGTGAGACCCAAGGGCTTTTATAAAAGCCATACCCTTTGTATTAACCCCTTCCCTGCCACTGATCACTTTTTTTTGAACATTTTTTCTTGTCTGTGCATTTGTAGGGGTTAATTTTTTTTGTACAGTACTACAAAGGCTCTTATAAGAGCTATTAACCCCTTCCTTGCTCTACATGTAAAAATCCCAAGTTGGAATATCAAAAAGCACAACTCTGTGGCCCTTAACCCCAAACAAGCAGACAAACCTATGCATGGGTGGTATCCTTGTACTCAGGAGAAGTTGCTGAACACATATTGGGGTGTTATTTGGCAGGGACACATACCAAAATCTGTGAATTCATGTCTGAATTACAATGTTTGTGAAACCCCCCCACGAAACAATTACTACCACAACATTTGACAAAGGCTGGTGGAAGAATTAGTGCATAGAAAGTGTTAAAATACCACCATTTGAAATAGCCTAGGCTGTCTACTTTTAAAAAATATATGGGTTGATGGAGTAAAATACACTGGCTGGTTTCAAATATGTCCCAAATGGGACATGGGTGCAGGCTGTCTGCATGTCAAAATTTCAAGTTGGAAAGCCAAAAACTGCAGCTCCCAAATGTGGCCTTTTAGAACCAAAACAACCCAACAAACCTATGCATGGGTGGTATCCCTGTACTCAGGAGAAAAAGTATAATCTATTTAGCAGGTTTTTGTTGTTCGCTTTTTTCGATGAAGAGAAGATGTTTCAAATAAAATTTTAAAAAAAAGGAAATGTTTTTTTTTTTTTATATATATATATATTATAGAATATGATCAAAATGATGGCCCTTCTTGTCCCAATAAAAACAATATATAATTTGTGTGGTTACAGCAAATGACAAAGAAGAAAATTACAGCTAAACACAAACAGCACAGAAATGTTAAAATAGCCATTGTCCAGAAAAGACAAATACTGTTTCAATGGCTCTGTCCTTAAGAGGGTTAACACGGTGTGCTGAGTCCCTGGATTTTTCTTCTCTGGCCCCATATAAGAGTCATATACATTTTTCATATTTTTGATGATTCATAACCAATAACTCATTCATATTTTTATGGTTATTAATATCAGACAATGTCTATGTATTTAAAATGCAATATCCTTAAAGTTTCTGTGGGTGCAATGGTCAGTTGTCCGAATATGCATTGTAAATACACACTTTTTAAATTGAGAAACTAAGAGTTTGAGGTATTAATAACAACAAACTACAAAGTGTCATGTATCAGAAAGAGACCATGTTCTTACTCATTTGGATCCTAGTATACATAGTAGTTTAGGTTGAAAAAAGACTTGCGTCCATCAAGTTCAACCCTTTTTCTATGCCTTGTTTACAGCTGTTGATCCAAAAGAAGGCAAATTAAAACCCCTATCAGCAATTTCAAATTCTGCTTCCATGGGGGGGGGGGGGAAAAAAAAAACACCTTTCTACTGTCATAGACTAAATCTCCTTTTGCCCAAAAAAAAATTTCGGTCAAACACAGTGCTCTTAAGATGTTTTCTACCACAAAAACGTCTTTTTGAATGGACAGTAATTAAGGCCATGCCCTGCATAATTGAACATCCAATGCCCTGAGATGGGCGTTTAGGGGTGCCATCACTCTCCTTCATAGCAGTGTGGAGGGTGGTCAGTCTTCAAAGATTTGTAGTGTGTTGTTCTTGTGGGACAGTAATTATTTTTTTATGAGATGGCCATTTCCTCTACCGTCGAGTGCAATTTTGTTCAATAGATCTAGAGGGGGAGGGGCTTGTATCACTTTCAAATTCTGAAGTCATCCAGTAGAACATCTTGTGCACCAGAGTTTGAGTGAAGGAGTGTGATCCAGTCAGTAAGGTATCCTCAGAGATAGGCAGGCCCAACAGACCCCAGTAGGCCTGACACGGAGGTCGCACTACATCAGCCAGTGCGGTCACCAGTGAGTGCACCTTTGCTAGTAATGGTATATCCCAAAATAGTTTTCTTAAGTCACCTTTTGTGGCCGGGGTGTCCAGGGCCATCTTTAATAGTGATTGGACCCTGGGCAAACATTTGCTTGGGCCCCCTGGACCCTGCATGCAATCACTCCATCCATCGCAATGTTACCCCCCCTCCCCCCCCCCCCAAAAAAAAAAAACATAAGCACACACACAATTGGACTTTTCTTGCAGTGAGTATTTTTATTGCATTGAATAAAATGTATATTTGGATACAAAATGTGTATATATGGCTGCAATATGTATACCATCTTACTATGCAACACTGCACTACAACTACTCATTACCTAAATGACAAAAATATACACAGATATTAGAGAGCACTTACATATGTTCATATATATTTATAAATATCTACACACCTCACTCTCTCTCACTAGTTGCTGTGCCCATCAATATGCCAGTATTATTTTGCCACTAATATGCCAGACATTTTTCCCATTAAAATGCCATTATTGTGCCATTCAGATACCAGTAATATTGTACTATTAAGATACCAGTCTACTGTACCATTCAGATGCCATAATTGTTGTGCCATTCAGATGCCAGGAATATTGTGCCATTCAGATGCCAGGAATATTGTGCCAGTCAGAGCTCAGTAACATTGTGCCAGAGCCCAGTAATATTGTTCCAGTCAGAGCCCAGGAATATTGTGGCAGTCAGAGCCCAGTAATAGTGTGGCAGTCAGAGCCCAGTAATAGTGTGGCAGTCAGAGCCCAGTAATAGTGTGGCAGTCAGAGCCCAGTAATAGTGTGGCAGTCAGAGCCCAGGAATAGTGTGGCAGTCAGAGCCCAGGAATAGTGTGGCAGTCAGAGCCCAGGAATAGTGTGGCAGTCAGAGCCCAGGAATAGTGTGGCAGTCAGAGCCCAGGAATAGTGTGCCAGTCAGAGCCCAGGAATAGTGTGCCAGTCAGAGCCCAGGAATAGTGTGCCAGTCAGAGCCCAGGAATAGTGTGCCAGTCAGAGCCCAGGAATAGTGTGCCAGTCAGAGCCCAGGAATAGTGTGCCAGTCAGAGCCCAGGAATAGTGTGCCAGTCAGAGCCCAGGAATAGTGTGCCAGTCAGAGCCCAGGAATAGTGTGCCAGTCAGAGCCCAGGAATAGTGTGCCACTCAGAGCCCAGGAATAGTGTGCCACTCAGAGCCCAGGAATAGTGTGCCACTCAGAGCCCAGGAATAGTGTGCCACTCAGAGCCCAGGAATATTGTGCCATTCAGGTGCCTGTAATCCCCCCCCCCCCCCCCGTACTTACCGAATGCTTCTGCTCCGTGTCCCCAGCCAGATGTCTCCTCCGTGCAGTCTTCCCTCCTGCACAGAGGAGGGAAATAGTCACCGGATGTGACGTGACATCCGGTGTCAGTTTTTACATCACAACATGCAAACACAGATGCCATGATATCGAAAAGGACTAGTTGAACTAGGGACAATCATGTGTTATACTTTTAAATTGAAAGATTAGAACCAAGTGCATCAGAGAATCTTTGTTGAAATAAATGCATTTATTTGGTATTTAATATTTCACTTCTGTTCCATTTACAAATTTTTAGCTGTTACTGGGTCAGTGAATTTCATTGGTTTTAGGTGTATCAGTTGAGTTTGACTGGTTAATCATCATAAATTTAGTCTGGCTGAGCTGGAATGCAACAAAATGAACCAACCTTAACATGTTTTAACCCCTTAACACATGTGGACATATATATACACGTCCCGAAAAGCACGGTCCTTTTGGCATCATGCAACACCTTGTGTGGCCCCCTGGACACCGCGATCACCAGGTGTTGTATTGGAGGAGCATGCTCCTCCAATACAGCGTGCCCAGAGGAGAGCGACTGAAGAGAGAAAAAAAAAATTCTTCCGTCGCTCTGAAACCGTTACTTGACTGCCCCTAGAGGCAGTTAAGTATATTACAGTTAGAAATAGAAAATGAAATAAATAAAATAAACAAATGGAAAAAGCTAACCATTTATCTACTAAACCTAGATCTAGGGTTAGGGTCATAATTAGGGTTACAGGGGGGTTCAGATGATTACAAGGGTTAGATTAAGGGGTGGGGGTAGATTTAGGGTTAGGGTAAATTTAGAGTTTGGGGTAAATTTAGGGTTGGGGTAAATTTAGGGTTGGGGTTAAAAAGTCACTGTAGAAGAAAATGGTTAGAAAACAGGACAAATATTAGAAATATACGGGGTCTTTTTTTTTTTTTTACCAAAAGTGTTTATGCCATATTTTATATATTTTTTTAATAGTAAATGATATCATATGATGAAAATAATATCAAATGAACGCCCTATCCGTCCTTTAAAAAAATGATAGATAATTTGTGTGGGTGGACTGAACACAAAGAAAGAAATTCACAGTTAAGTAAATGTATGACAAAAATAATGGAATTCTGGTCTTCAAGGCACAAATGCAACATAGCACTCTGTCACTAAGGGGGTTAAGAGAGATCAGATACTTCCATGCTTTGTAATTCATGCGTGAGGTTATACATGTCTGTTGGTAGAATTAGGTATGCCATCAAGAGTCACTTAAAACATGCAAAATCATTGGATTTGTTTTCCCATTGGTTTGCTTAATGGGGGAGTTAATTTTAGGCACCTATCCACTCCTACTACAGCTGCACTGCCAGACAAAACCAAGTTCCTTTAAATTTGCATTCTTTGAGGCTTCTTATGGGGTATTCTTCAGTTTAAGCTTCCATTAAATAACGGTTTGTAGTGATCTAGCCAAAGAATTTGCATTTAGTGTATAATGGTAAACGATTCATTTTTTTTTTTTTTAAATCACTGGTGTAGGATGCCATAATATAAACCTTAAATTATAAAATGGTCCCTACACATTTAATAAAATAACAAAAAAAGTCGTAAGTCAAACAATGTTTTATTTTTAAGTCAAAGTAATCCTTTAATTTCTTGCATGTATTTATTAAAGGGGATTGAAATACGTATTTGAGACAAATACAATGGTTTAACAATATTCAAATGCCAATAGAACTGCAACATCAAGACCGGAAAGGAGTGCTGAATCTTTGTTGGTCCTACCACTTCATTGGGTAGATTGATTCACCCATACACATTGTCCACTCAGGTTTTAATGACCATACCTATGGAAAAAATAAAATAAATTTAGCATAACTGGAATTATCAATCTGCAGTGACTTTCACATTCATTTGAACATGCTACAAGCTGCAAATAAAATTGGTTAATTTACAAATGTTTGAACATTTTAATTTCATTATTCATATCTCGTTTCCCCCATGAACCATTTTTTCTTGAAAATAAGCAACCCCCCAAACTGAACGAAAAAAAACAAAAAAAACCAAGTCTAACTATAAGGAGACGCTATAGGAAATAAATCAAGTTTTGCTAGTAGATATTGATTCACATGTGATCTCTAGTTAAAAAAAATAAAAAAAAAATACATTTCCTTCCTCAGTTCTCCTTTATTCCAGTTTGTAAATTTTTTTTATTTTTTTACACCCGCTAGGGGGTTACGTGTAAAGTAAAAATATATATTATATTTAAGCTGTCTGAGTGCATGTATAGCAGTCAGTAACAGTGAATTAGTGGCAAAGGCGGTTTGGGGATTGCTCAGATGAGCATCACCACTAGCCAGGTCAAATCAATATTTGTGAATATTGATCTGACCAATATGGATCTGCCTCCCTCTCCTCACTTACATTTTTGTGAGGGAAAGAGACAGATCAATTTTAGTGTTAAAATAGCATTTCATAAAATGGTCAGGTTTTATGAAAGTCTTTCCCGGTGTATTAACCCCTTCCCTGCCATTGATCACTGTATAAGCAGAGGGGTTAATATATATGGGAGTATTTATTACGGCAAACATTGAAGATCTGATGGACAAAAGCTTTGAGACCTTGTTTAAAGACACACAAACCAAATTAAATAAGTGATACAGTGAAATATCCTGGTTAGGAAGAATACATGTAGTCAAGTCCTATATATTGCCAAAATGGTTATACCTTTTCAGAATGCTGCCCCTGACTATTTCTAGGGCCAAACTTGTAAATATGGGGAGGGAAGAGGCCCAGAATAAGCAGAATCCATCTAGTAAAACACTCACAGGAGGGGGGATTGGGAATGCCAGACCTGGCAAAATATTACGAGGCAAGTAGATTGCATCATATACATAAATGGGAGGATAGTTCAGATTTTTCATCCATGGTATCAAATTGAAGGAGACCTGATTGGCCTGGACGATCTATCTACAGTGCTCTGGTTGACATGTGGAGCTGAGAGGAAAATAGTTAAACTGAATGCTCCAGTATTTGTCCTGGAATTATTACGATTTTGGAACAGTTAAAAAAAAAAAAAAAAAAAAAAATTGACAAAACAGCAGAAGTGGCCCTGCTGCACCAGGTCCCCTCAGCCTTGCCGTTTTCTGAACGTGTATATATTAATACACGTTCTAATGGCCACAAAGTTGAGCATTGCTCGGAACTGGAAACTTATTAACTGCCCAGACTGGAATCAAATATATCAATAATATTGTACCAACAAAATATGGAGCAAAATATTGCATATAATGATGGGAAAATTGAGCTGTTCAAATGGTCATCTTGGTTCACATGTTTTCCGGCAAGGTACAGCGCCCTCTATGCACATATTTAGAGATCGAGGGAAAGGGGAAGGGCAAAATGTCGCACAGAGGTGTTCTCCTCCCCCCTCCCTTTAAGTGTATCCTTTGTATTTCATATTTTTGAATTAAACTTTTCTACTGAGACTTGTTATAGATATCTAATGTTACATTTTATATCATTGTTAAATTGCTATTTTGAATTGTCACTTAGGGGGGGGGGGGGGGGGGGAATTCCTTCTCAACTCCAAAAGGCAATCAGATTTCTCCTTGGATCAAGAAGCTCTATTATGAATAGCCATGTGTGTCCTTTTTTAAAAACAAACAAACATCCAGACCTTTTTTAACCCCTTGGTGACAGATGACGTGCCAGGCACGTCACGGCAAGTCGTGGACTTGCCGACAGATGACGTGCCTGGCACGTCATGCACTAAATCGAGTAAAGAAAGCGACCAGCGGGGTCGCTACGATCACTCCCCGGAGTGATCGTAGCAGCCATTTAAAAATGGCTGTGCCGGCTGCACACATGTGCTTATGAAGCGAACGATCGGCTGCCCCCAGAACCGATGGTGGCCGCTCTCCTGAGCGACCCCATCGGCTCAGTAGAAGGGAAAGCTGCCTGTACAGGCAGCGCTTCCCTTCTAATGGCAAGAGCATCGGAAGTGAATGTATTTCACTTCCGATGCTCTAGGGGGAGCCAATCGATGCCTGCACAACAGATCTGTGTGCAGGCATGTATGATAAGTGCTCTGATGAGCACTTATCATACAGTCAAAGGCAATATTAGTAAATATTGCCTTTGACAAGTATTGATCTGCCTCCCTCTCCTTACTAGTTAGTAAGGGAGAGAGACAGATCAGATAAAGTAAAAAATTAAATAATAAAATTAAAAATATTTAATAAAATTTCACACACCAAGGGCTTTTATAAAAGCCATTTCAAGTGTTTAACCCCTTCCCTGCCATTGATCGCTGTGTACGCAGTGATCATACACAGCAGCACATTTTTTGCTGTCTGTGCATTTTTTAGGGGTTAATTTTTTTTACTGTAATTCATTACAGTATAAAAAAGGCTCTTTTAAGAGCTATTAACCCCTTGCTTGCTGTAGATCACTGCCTAAGCAGCAAATCTTGCTGCAGAAGCATTTTTACTTTTTTTTTTTTAAACTTTTTTATTACACCCGTCACAGGTTAATTATATCCGCTAGGGGATTACGTTTAACGTACAAATTTTTTTTTTTTTAGCTGTCTAAGCTTATGTATAGCGATCAGTAACAGCTGATCAGTGGCAATGGCGGTTTGGTGCTCAGATGAGGATCATCATTCGCCTGGTTAGATCAATATTTGATCTGACCGGTGTAGATCTGCCTCCCTCTCACTTGAGTTTTAGTGAGGAGACAGACAGAGCTGTATAATGTGAGTTTTTAATTATAAAATATATTTAATAAAATTGAGACCCAAAGGCTTTTTATAAAAGCCGTTTACAGTGTTTAACCCCTTCCCTGCAATTGATCGCTGTGTACGCAGTGATCTTACACAGCAGCACATTTTTTGCTGTCTGCATTTTTTTAGGGGTTATTTTTTTTCCCCCCAGTATATCAAAGGCTCTTTTAAGAGCTATTAACCCCTTCCTTGCCATATATCACTTCCTAAGCAGCGCATATGGTCACTGCCTAAGCAGTGCATATGGTCACTGCCTAAGCAGCGCATTTGGAGCGATCTGGAATTTTTTTGCCATCAGCATTTTTTTTTGTCACACTCACTAGGCGTTAATTATACCCACTAGGGGATTATGTGTATTCCTTTTGAAGCTGTCTGAACGCATGTATAGCGATCAGTAACAGCCGATCAGTGGCAAAGGTGGTTTGGTGATTTCTCAGATGAGCATCACCATTAGTCAGGTTAGATCAATATTGGTAAATATTGTTTTGACCCATATGGATCTGCCTCCCTCTCCTCACTTAGTGAGGGAAAGAGACAGATCTGTATAATATAAGTTTTTAATTGTTATAAATTAAATGTTAAAAAATTGTGAGACCCAAGCGCTTTTAGAAAAGCCATACCCTTTGTATAGTGTACCCTGTATAGTAACCCCTTCCCTGCCACTGATCACTGCACAGCAGAACATTTTTTCTTGTCTGTGCCTTTTTAGGGGTTAATTTTTTTGTACAGTACTACAAAGGCTCTTATAAGAGCTATTAACCCCTTCCTTGCTATACATGTCAAAATTCCAAGTTTGAAAATCAAAAAGCGCACCTCTCAAATGTAGCCTTTCAACCCCCAACAAAGCTGACAAACCTATGCATGGGTGGTATCACTGTGCTCGGGAGATGTTGCTGAACACATTGTGGTATTATTTGTCAGTGACACATACCGAAATATGTGAATTTGTGTCTAAAGTACAATGTATGTGGGAAAAAATACACAATAAAATTACTACCACAAACTTTGACAAAGGCTGGTGGTAGAATTGGTGCATGGAAAGTGTTAAAATACCACCATTTAAAATAGCCTAGGGTGTCTACTTTTACAAAATATATACTTTTTGGGTAAAATACACTGTCCGGCTTAAAAAAAAAGTCCCAAATGAAAGATGGGCTCAGGCTGACTACACGTCAAAATTCCAAGTTGGAAAAGCGCACCTTCAAAATGTGGCTCTTTAGCCCCCAAACAACCCAACAAACCTATGCATGGGTGGTATCCCTGTACTCAGGAGATGTTGTTGAACACATATTAGGTTATTGTTGGCAGTGACACATACCGAAATCTGTGAATTTATGTCTGAAATAGAATATTTGTGGGGGGAAAAAAAAAAACACACAAAAATTACTACCACAAAATTGGACAAAGGCTGGTGGTAGAATTAGTGCATGGAAAGTGTTAAAATACCACCATTTGATATAGCCTAGGGTGTTTACTTTAAAAAAATATATATGGGTTGATGGGGTAAAATACACTAGCTGGCTTCAAATATGTCCCAAATGGGACATGGGCGCAGGTTGTCTTTATGTAAAAATTTCAAGTTGGAAAACCAAAAAGCGCACCTCTCAAATGTGGCCCTTTAACCCCTAAACAAGCAGTCAAACCTATGCATGGGTGGTATCCCTATACTCAGGAAATGTTGCTGAACACATATTGGGGTGTTATTTGGCAGTGACACGTACAAAAATCTGTGAATTCATGTATGAAGTACGTTTGTGAAAAAAACCCACGTACAAAAATCTGTGAATTCATGTATGAAGTACAATGTTTGTGAAAAAAACCCACAATAAAATATCTACCACAAACTTTGACAAAGGCTGGTGGTAGAATTAGTGCATGGAAAGTGTTAAAATACCACCATTTGAAATAGCCTAGGGTGTTTACTTTTAAAAAAATATATGAGTTGATGGGGTAAAATACACTGGCTGGCTTCAAATATGTCCCAAATGGGACATGGGTGCAGGCTGTCTGCATGTAAAAATTTCAAGTTGGAAAACCAAAAACTGCAACTCCCAAATTTGGCATTTTAGCCCCCAAACAACCCAACAAACCTATGCATGGGTGGTATCCCTGTACTCAGGAGAAATAGTAGAATCTATTTAGCAGTTTTTTTCGTTCGCTTTTGTCGATGAAGAGAAGATGTTTCAAATAAAAGTCAGGAATAATTTTTTTTTTTTACCTTATAATATTAAAAAAATGATAGCATCCAAAGAAAGCCCTTCTTGTCCCGATAAAAACAATATATAATATGTGTGGGTACAGCAAATGACAAAGAAGAAAATTACTGCTAAACACAAACAGCACAGAAATGTTAAAATAGCCATTGCCCAGAATAGACAAAAATGTTTCAAAGGCTCTGTCCTTAAGGGGTTAAATGCATCTATTGTTGCGGGGAAAAAATGGTGTTCTAAAGATTTAAAAAAAAACAACAAACATTTCAAACGTCTAGTTTTCAAAAATATATGGTTTTATGGCGTAAAATACATCGTCTGGCTGCTTGTCAAAATTCCAATTTGGAAAACCAAAAAGCGCACCTCTCAAATGTGGCCTTTTAACCCCAAATAACCTAACCAACCTATGTATGGTGGTATCCCTGTACTCAGAAGATGTTTCTGAAAGCATATTGAGGTGTTATTTGGCAATACGCCTTCACATTTTCAGGAAAGGTTTTTTTTTGCTGCAAACTTGGGCTCTTTTGACACTTTTCATGTAGCCATTTTACCACCAACCATTTGCCAAATTTAAATGCCCTGAGTTGTCTAGTTTTGAAAATTATGTACATGTGGGGATGGTTATTCATGGATTTAGTACAGATATCAGTGTTATGTCACGGTCACTTTTGAGAGAGAGGGGAAAAAAAAAAAGCATTTTGAAATGGCTTTGCACTACTTATAGTTCTGGCCCTGTAACATGAATAAAAAAAAAAAAGCACAAACACAGAGAACATGGGCTAGTTCTGAACTCCGGACAAATATTAGAAACTATTTAGCAGTGTTTTTTGTTGTCTCTTGTAGAGGGGTATACAATTTTCAAATAAAATTCTGAAAAAAAAAATCAAATTATTTGCCATATTTTTTTTTTTTTATCAAATGATATGCTATTATCAAAATAATGGTATCAGAAGAAAGCCCTTTGTATGACTAAACGATATATAGTTTGTATGGGTACACTAAATGAGAAAGAAATTAAAGCAAAACACTGAAGAAATGGTGACATGAATGCATCTATTGTATTTGATAGCACCACGTCTCTTGGCAGCAAGTTCCATATCTTTATTTTCCTTATGGTTAAAGAATGCCTTTCTTTGCTGTTAATAAAGCATTTGCTCTTACAGTCTCAGGGGATGACATCTTGTTCTTTATACATTTCTGTTTATGAACAGGTCATTGATGTGCTCTTTATATTGAAGATAATTTTCCCATTCACTTGGGATATAAGATATGAAAACATAGTCAAGATACAATAATAGAGAATATTCCCTTAAGATTAGGATAGTATTAAGATCGAATGACAGATACTACAATCATACAAAATACATTATACAAAAACATAAAATACCTGCCATAGAAGGGTCCACGCGGATGGGATTATTACAAAACACTATTGGTTAGTAGGGGTGTTTAGACACGGAGGGGTAGCCTCCTAGTAAATTATTTCTTAGATGATTAACCCCTTAAGGACAGAGCCTTTGAAACATTTTTGTCCTTTCTGGACAATGGCTATTTTAACATTTCTGTGCTGTTTGTGTTTAGCAGTAATTTTCTTCTTCGTCATTTGCTGTACCCACACATATTATATATTGTTTTTATCGGGACAAAAGGGGCTTTCTATGGATGCCATATTTTTGATCATATCTTATCATATTATTGAAAAAAAATAATAAAATATGGTAAAAAAAAAAAAAAAATACACAAATTTCTTTGTTTTTATTTGAAACAACTTCTCCTCATCGACAATAGCGAACGAAAAAACATGCTAAATAGATTCTACTATTTCTCCTGAGTACAGGGATACCACCCATGCATAGGTTTGTTGGGTTGTTTGGGGGCTAAAATGCCAAATTTGTGAGGTGCAGTTTTTTGTTTTCCAACTTGAAATTTTTACATGCAGACAGCCTGCACCCATGTCCCATTTGGGACATATTTGAAACCAGCCAGTGTATTTTACCCCATCAACCCATATATTTTTTAAAAGTAGACACCCTAGGCTATCTCAAATGGTGGTATTTTAACACTTTCCATGCACTAATTCTACCACCAGCCTTTGTCAAAGTTTGTGGTAGTAATTGTTTTGTGTTTTTTTTTTCACAAACCTTGTACTTCAGACATGAATTTACAGATTTTGGTATGTGTCACTGCCAAATAACACCCCAATAAGTGTTCAGCAACATCTCTTGAGTACAGGGATACCCCCCATGCATAGGTTTGTTGGATTGTTTGGGGGGTAAAAGGCCAAATTTGGGAGGTGAAGTTTTTGGTTTTCCAATTTGAAATTTTGACATGCAGACAGCCTGCACCCATGTCCCATTTGGGACATATTTGAAACCAGCCAGTGTATTTTACCACATCAACCCATATATTTTTTTAAAGTAGACACCCTAGGCTATCTCAAATGGTGGTATTTTTACACTTTCCATGCACTAATTCTACCACCAGCCTTTGTCAAAGTTTGTGGTAGTCATTTTTTTGTGTTTTTTTTTTTCACAAACCTTGTACTTCAGACATGAATTTACAGATTTTGGTATGTGTCACTGCCAAATAACACCCCAATAAGTGTTCAGCAACATCTCTTGAGTACAGGGATACCACCCATGCATAGGTTTGTTGGGTTGTTTGGGGGCTAAAAGGGCCACATTGTGAAGGTGCGCATTTTCAACTTGGAATATTGACGTGTAGCCAGCCTGAGCCCATCTTTCATTTGGGACTTTTTTTTAAAGTAGGACAGTGTATTTTACCCCAAAAAGTATATATTTTGTAAAAGTAGACACCCTAGGCTATTTTAAATGGTGTTATTTTAACACTTTCCATGCACCAATTCTACCACCAGCCTTTGTCAAAGTTTGTGGTAGTCATTTTATTGTGTATTTTTTCCCACATACATTGTACTTTAGACACAAATTCACATATTTCGGTATGTGTCACTGACAAACAATACCACAATATATGTTCAGCAACATCTCCCGAGCACAGGGATACCACCCATGCATAGCTTTGTCAGCTTTGTTGGGTGTTGAAAGGCTACATTTGAGAGGTGCGCTTTTTGATTTTCAAACTTGGAATTTGAACATGTAGAGCAAGGAAGGGGTTAATAGCTCTTATAAGAGCCTTTGTAGTACTGTACAAAAAAATTAACCCCTAAAAATGCACAGACAAGAAAAAAATTTCTGCTGTGCAGTGATCAGTGGCAGGGAAGGGGTTAATACACTACACTATACAAAGGGTATGGCTTTTATAAAAGCCCTTGGGACTCACAATTTTTTTAACATTTTATTTAATTTATTACAATTAAAAAATTATGTTATACAGATCTGTCTCTTTCCCTCACTAAAACTCAAGTGAGGAGAGGGAGGCAGATCCATATGGGTCAGAACAATATTTACCAATATTGATCGAACCAGACGAATGGTGATGCTCATCTGAGAAATCACCAAACCACCTTTGCCACTGATCGGCTGTTACTGATCGCTATACACGCGTTCAGACAGCTTCAAAAGGAATACACGTAATCCCCTAGTGGGTATAATTAACCCCTAGCGAGTCTGACAAAAAAAATGCTGATAGCAAAAAAAAATCCTTCTGCGACTAGATTGCTCCATATGCGCTGCTTAGGCAGTGACCATATGCACTGCTTAGGCAGTGACCATATGTCCTGCTTAGGAAGTGATATACGGCAAGGAAGGGGTTAATAGCTCTTATTTAAAAAAAAAAATTACGTTAAACGTAGTCCCCTAGCGGGTATAATTAACACGTGACGGGTGTAATAAAAAAGTTTTAAAAAAAATTAAAAATGCTTCTGCAGCAAGATTGCTGCATTTGCGTCAGATCTCTGCTTAGGCAGTGATCTACAGCAAGAAAGGGGTTAATCTCTCTTAAAAGAGCTTTTTTTTATACTGTAATGAATTACAGTAAAAAAAATTAACCCCTAAAAAATGCACAGACAGCAAAAAATGTGCTGCTGTGTATGATCACTGCGTACACAGCGATCAATGGCAGGGAAGGGGTTAAATGGCTTTTATAAAAGCCCTTGGTGTTTAAAATTTTATTAAATATTTGTTTTATTATTTTATTTTATTTTTTTTACTTGATCTGATCTGTCTCTCTCCCTCCCTTACTATAACTAGTAAGGTGAGGGAGGCAGATCAATACTTGTCAAAGGCAATATTTGCCAATATTGCCTTTGACAGTATGATAAGTGCTCATCAGAGCACTTACCATACATGCCTGCACACAGATCACATAGATCTGTTGTGCCGGCATCGATTGGCTCCCCCTAGAGCATCGGAAGTGAAATACTTTCACTTCCGATGCTCTTGCCATTAGAAGGGAAGCGCTGCCTGTATAGGCAGCGTTCCCTTCTACTGAGCCGATGGGGTCGCTCAGGAGAGCGACCACCATCGGCTCTGGGCAGCCTGAAGGTGTTGTTAAGTGCCTCGCTGGCGAGGCACTTTAACAACACCGGAGATGCTTAGAAAGCGAACGATCGTTCGCTTTCTAAGCACATGTGTGCAGCCGGCGCAGCCATTTTTAAATGGCTGCTACGATCACTCCGTGGAGTGATCGTAGCGCGCCCCTGCACATTTGGGGGGTGTTGCACAATGCCTCTACCTAGAGGCATTGTAGCAACACCGTTAGAGTAAAGAAAGCGACCGCTGGTCGCTTTCTTTACTCAGTTTAGTGCATGACGTGCCAGGCACGTCACCTGTCGGCAAGTCCTCGATTTGCCGTGACGTGCCTGGCACGTCATCTGTCGTTAAGGGGTTAAATTATGAGTTTTGTTAGATGCTCGGTGTGGAAATCACTCAGCCGACAGATGTTTCCCAAACCAATCATCCCATATATTTCTAAAGGCCTGTATGTTGTTATCTCGAAAGAAAGATGCTTTCTCCATTGAACCCTGGTAGTTTATCTGCACTATTATTTCATTTAATGTTGGGGGTTTTTCACTCTTCCAATGCCTGGATATACACAATTTGGCCGCCATAAGTATATGTACCGTTATGGCTAAATGAGGATTAGAGAGATTTTGGGGAGGTTCAAATGAAAAAGAAAAACTGCGGGAGTCAAGTCCGTTATATTAATATTTAAGTCCCTAAATAGTTCCAGGACCATTTTTTTTTTTTTTTTAAAGGACCCAGGACTTTACAGTCCCACCAAATATGTCTTAAGGTGCCTATATCCTGTTTAACAACTAATCAATGTTGGCGATGTAATGCTTGAAATTTGCATAGCTTTGCTGGAACCATATACCATCTATGGAGAAGTTTTACGAAGGTCTCTTGTATGTTTATACAATGGATATATTTCCTCACTATCTCAAAGGCTTTTTGCCATTGTATTATCGGAAAATCAATACCCAAGTCTTCTCCCCATTTAGTAATGTTGGGCAGTTTTTCTACTCTCCTTGAATTATGTACCTAATTTTTGCAGTTATTTTAGTTTGACAACCACTTAAGAGACGATCTAAAAGGTCCCTCCATTATGATTGTAACCTTCGCTAAAAAGGATCTTATACGAATATACGTAAAGATATCTGCATCTTTAAGACCATATCTTGATTGTAATTGAACAAATGAACCTAATTCATCTCCCTCATATAGATTTTGTATACTGCTCATACCTACTCTTAACCATTGTTTTAAATCTAGGTCTTGTATCATATTATTTAAGGCGGATAGAGGGATATTCCAGGCTATGGTGTTTGTCGAGTATAGCTCTTTTTTTAATCGGGTTTATAGATTCATAAATTTGTTTTATTATATTAGTAATATTTTTTTTTTTAAAGCTTTTTTGTCCAACCAGAAAATGATTAACGGACCAACATTCTTGTTATCATATTTTTCTTGGATATACCAAGACTTCTGTTTTGCATTAAAACTACCCCAGTGAAGACAAAGCGAGAACTGGGCTGTATCGTGTAAGCGGAAAATATTAGGAAAAGAGAGACCTCCTTCCGACAGCTTGGATGACATAATTTGTAAAGATATTAGAGTTTTTTTTACCAATCCCCCCCCCCCCCATACATACGCAAAAAAGAGTTTGTGAAACAAATATAAGATTTTTCGGAACACGCAAGTAGTATATGATTTAATTACGGACAGTATTGAAAGCCGGTAATGTATGTTTCTATATAACTATCTGCGTAAACTTTTGGCGCTTATACCTTGAATCATACGGTCAAACAAAACTGAGAAAATATTTGGTCGGTATATACTAACGTTTTGCCAGAGAACCAGCGTGATGAATGCAATGTCTGTTTAAGTAAAAGCTGTTGTGTCAGTAACAAAACCCTTGACCCTGAGGGGACCTAAAAAACTTAATTGTCTTATCTACACCTGATCACATCTTGATCTGGAAACGAGCTTTTGTTCCTATGGCACTGGGACATCAGGTTACGCATTGTAAATAACTGTTAAACCCTTGACCTTCTAACGGTAGGACTTAGTTTCTTAGGAAGCCCTTGATTGATACTTTGTTTGTTTAGCTAAAAGCTTCTGTGTCAGTAACAAACTCTCAGACCTTGGAGGGATTAAGGTTTTAAATTTGGTTCTGGCCACACTTGGCAAAATTTGAATAGAACCTCCACGATGTGAGCTATTTCTATAGAATAAGAATCGTATTGATCAAGATAACGCATTCTATCGGGCATTCAAGATGTCGTGACCATTTTCTTTTTTTCTTAAAGAGGTAAATATATTTGGTTTTGTTACTGTGAAAGTTGAAGCCTATAAAAGTGTGATCAGACCATCTGGGATATATATTAAGTTTTGAACGCTATTATTGTGTTTCTATAGTAGAGGTAATAATACAAGGCTAAAATATTGAATATCAGGGACACACAGGGTGACTCCTGCATTATCAGGGCTCTACCAGTATAATATTACCTGTTATCTAACACCTGATCACTATAGCCTTGAGTTATGAGTTTTAAAAACTGTCCTGAATATACCCTAGTTTTGATACTTTCTAACAGGGGATGAATAGTTGGTAATTATTTTTTCCTTCTATTGGGTTTTTACTCAAATTACAAAATGCCTCCAAAGAAAGCGGAAAAACTGGATAAAATCGGACAAAAATAAGTCCATAAATACATATTACTCACCAAAAGCAGATTCTGGTAGGCCCCTCCATAGGAGATCATTAACACCTTCCCCTCACGAGGACTTACCATCAAAAATCTCCCCAGAGGAGACACAAGCTAATCCAACGGAAGGGGTCACAAATTATACTTTGACCAAACTTATGGAGGAGCTTTAACAGAAAACCAAGAGCGATTTTAAACAGAACATAGCCGAGCGGAGTGGGGAGATCTCCTCCTTGAGCATAGTAGTTGCCGATCAGAGCAAGGAAGTGGTGAAGATTAGGGAGGAGGTCTCCCTACCTCAAAAACGGAATGACTTGCTGGAGAAACAAGGAAAAGAATGTAATATCAAACTTAGCGAACTAGAAGATAGATCTTGGAGCAATAATCTGAGACTAAAAGGTATACCAGAAACAGTTACAAGAGACTATATGGAAAAATATTTGTTGGAGTTCATGGCTCACTACCTGGACCCTACAATTTTAAGCAATTCACCACTTGAAAGATGGCATAGGGTTTTTAGATCTCAAAGACAGGAGGGACAAGCCCCGACGGATGTCACTGGTTAGATGTTTAAATTGCTCAACAAAAGACACACTTTTGAGACAAATGCGATTGAACCCAGTCCCAAAAGAAGGGACATTTAAGGATATTTTGGTCTTTCCAGATCTATCCTTTGCTACAAGGCAAAGTAGAACCCGTTTTAGAGACGTTGCTAGACAACTTAGAGCAAGAAACATCATATACAGAAGGGGGTTTCCCGCAAAGATTTTGATTTCCTTTAATGGAAAGACCATTACCATGAATGACCCAGTAAATAGAAATAATGGGGATCTTTGACTTTTCCCATCTAACTACACAAGAACGTGAATAAATGGACTGTAGAAATAAACATGTTGGTATGTTAAATCGAGTTAAACAAAAGTAAATATATTGTCTCATGGTAATGATTGTAACTATAAAAAATTTCGAATGAGGTTATAAACTAATGACCCTTTTTTGTACGTTAGATCAAGTTATCCACTTTACAAGAGGAAAAAAGATTAATGGGCGTTATAAATAACTGGGTTTTTCCTGTCTGATAAGAGTCATTATTCATGTTATTGAGGATATCACATATGGTGTGGTGGAAGGATATTCTAGATTTGAAAGTTCACATAAATTTGTGCACATTATAGTTAAAAGAGAAATATATAAAATGACTTAGAGGGTTCATATAATATCACTTAACACAGAACATATTAGTACGGTAGTCTAAAGAGAAAGCACATAAGTTAGAAATAACCGGGTTTTCCCTACGTGGTAGATATAATTATGTATTTTCATAGAGGGTACTTGATATGGTTAAGCAATATTTTTGAAGCTCACATAATTTTTTGCGCACTTTATAATTATATATAAAAGAGAAATTATAAAAATAGTCAGAGCTTACCAATTCACAGATTTAAGAATAGAATATTTTAGTAGTAAGAATAAAATAACAGACCTATAACGCACATATGTTAAGAAAAGAATAATGAAGAATCATTAATTCTTAGAAGATATAATACATAAATAGATGACACAAGGGAATTGAGGTTTATTACACACTTAACCCCCCCCCCCACCCACTTAACATGCGCTCACATAGATACACATTTATACACACCTACACATTTATACACACTCAAACATACAGTTACCCCCCCACACACACACATTTATACAGACACTCACATCTACATTTATACACACATACATACACTTACCCCACACACACACTCACATACATACATACCATACACTTACCCCCCCCCACACAAACATACATACTTACCCCCCACACACACATACTTAACCCACACACACATACATACTAACCCACACACACATACATACTTACCCCCCCCCACATACATACTTACCCCCAGACCCCCCCCCCACACACAAACACTTACCCCCCCCCCACACAAACATACATACTTACCCCCCCCCCACACAAACATACATACTTACCCCCCACACACACACAAACATACATACTTACCCCCCCCCACACACACACACATACATACTTACCCCCCACACACACACACACATACATACTTACCCCCCACACACACACACTTACCAAGCAGCTTTCTTTTTTCTTTTTAAATAGGGCTGTGGAGGTTGTGGGCTCCCTGTTTTCTTCATGCTGCTGCTAGAATTGGTGAGGATTTGTATGGATGTATTGTGTATATCTTCTTTGTATTGTTATGTTTGTTATACCTGCTGACGGGGGGGGTTATGCTGATGAGACAGATACGGAGCTGGTAGGGAGGGGGGAACCCAATAATTTGTTGGTAGAAAATGCGCATAGATTTGTGTCAATAAATGCTCGGGGTTTGAATTCCTCAGTAAAAAGGGGCCTGTTATATAGGATGATGCTAGAAGATAAAATTGACATTTGTCTAGTACAGGAGACTCATTGGACTCTAAATTTCCTATAATATATGGATCTAGTCTGGTGGACAAAAAGAAAAGAGGGGTGGCCCATCCTCTGTTCTAAGAGAGTTAAATTCGAGTTAATAAATCGAGAGCGATAAAGCTGGGAGATATATTCTGATATTGTGCAAGCTAAATGACGCTATGTATACACTGGCTAATATATATGCTCCTAATGTATTCTCGCAAACATTTTTTAGGAATACATTTAGAAGCATAGATGAAACCAAAAAAGGGATACTATTGATAGGTGGCGACATGAATATAGTATTAGATGAAAAAACTAGATAGAACAAACACTAATATAGGGAAACCTAAAAAAGTTACATAAACAGTCAAATGGATGCAAGATTTATGCTATGAATATAACCTTTATGACATCTGGCGAGTTCAGCACCCTAGAGGAAAAGATTTCTCATTTCACTCTAAAGTACACAACAATTACTCTAGAATAGATTTCTTCCTAACAGACTTATATAACTTAAAGAAATGTGAAAATTCCCAGATCGGTCAAATTACCTGGTCAGACCACGCCCCTATTAGGGTAACCACGAGAAGAAAAAAAAATCATGAATACATGTGTAAATATCATTGGGGAATGGACAAATTAATACTGACTTCATTAGTAAATAAAGCCCATCTCACAACACAGGCAGAGGAATATGTTCGACAAAATGACAATGAACAAGTCTCAGCAGAAAGTCTATGGGCAGCCTTTAAATGTGTCATGAGGGGCAATATGATTCCGACTGAGGCCAGAGAGAGGAAAGCTAAAGGCAGGGGGGTTTGTCCGATCTGTACGTCAACTTGGCTAAAATTGAAACAATTAATAAAAAGTTACTCCATCTCAACTAGCCAGACAAATTATGTCAATACAAGCGCAAATCCAGAGCCTATTAGAAGGGAGAGTAAAAAAGATGATTATGTCTCTAAACCAAAGATGGTATAGCAGTAATAATAAAAGTAGAGAAGCCTCTCTAGAACAGATTAAAAAATACTTCGAAAATTAATACAATAAAGAAAATCATCGAGGGAGACAAAGCCCTTTTAATCGCCCGCTCAGATAGGCAATGCATTTGCCAAATATTACACTTCCTTATATAATATAGACACGGTTAGTCCCACAATACAGGATATAGAATCTTTCCTTTAAAAATGTAGCCTTCCTAAAATTGATCCAGACAATCTAGCCAAATTGAACAAACCTATAAATAGGGTAGAAATATTAAGAACAATAAAAAAAAACTTGTAGAACAGTAAAGCTCCGGGTCTTAACGGTTTCACAGCCCAGTTCTATAAGCTTTTTGAGCCAACTATTACCCCTATGTTGGAGAAATTCTTTTGTGAAATAGGAAATACTAAAAAAAATTGACAGGGATCTTCTATGAGCCTCAATCTCCCCCACCCCGAAGCATGTAAAGGACCCCAAATATGTAAGTAATTACAGCCTGATCTCCCTCATAAATATGGATATCAAAATATTTTCCAAAATATCAGCAGATAGGCTATCCCTGGTGATTCCAGATCTTATACACGGGGATCAATCCGGATTTATAGGGGGTAGATTGGGCGGTAATAACATTAGGAAATTGCTTAATATCTTCCAACAAATCGAAACAAAGACTTCGGGCGGTTATCCTCTTGGTTGATGCAGAAAAAGCTTTTAATAGAGTTAATTGGTTATTTATATCGGAGACCTTGGGGGCTTTCGGGATGGGGGGATTGTTTAAAGATCTGGCTATGGCCTTGTACTTGGACCGTACGGCAAGGGTGCAGAGCTCAGATTGGTTCAACATAAAAAATGGAACAAGGCAGGGTTTCCCGCTGGCGCCCCTGCTATACTTCCTCTCCACAGAACCTCTAGCAGCTAACATTAGACAAAATCCAACAGTCTCAGGAATCACTATGGGATCATGTGAACAGAAGATCACTTTATTTGCCGATGATATTTTGTTTACCTTATCAAACCCTATACAGTCAATTCCAGAACTTTTTAAAAATTATAAATATAGTTTATACTCAAATTATAAAATTAATATTGCAAAGACACAAGTAGTTACATGTAATCTCTCCCAATTTCAGGAGAAAACGCTAAAAGAGAACTATAACTTCAATTGGGTAAAAAAATACCATCTCATATTTGGGTATCCAGATATGTGGCGATACAAAAATGTGGATTTCAAGGAACTATCTTGGGGTATTCGAGGATTTAAAGGGGTTATTGACTAAATGGAGTACATTTTTTTATCTCCTGGATAGAAAGAATAAATATCATTAGAGCATATATCATTCCAAAACATGATTATTTGTGTCACATGATCCAGTTACGCGTCCCCTATAAAATCTACTATAATTTCTTCTAACCTTCACCTGAAAAAGAACCCATTTATAAAGTTTATAATATTTGTCAGGAGTTTAAAAATACTAATGTTTCCATGTTGTTCTGATATTGTTTGCAAGTTATAGGGCAATAACCTATAGTAGTATGGTGTTTCCTAACCATTTTCTCCTACCGTGACGTTTTGAACCCAACTCAAACTCTTAATTTAACCTCAATCTACCCCAACCATAAATCTAACCCTTGCACTAACCCCAATTCTAAACCTAACTTAACTGTTACCCTAACCCTCGATCTAGTGTTAGCAACATTACATTAAAGAAAAAACTGACTGTCTCTAGAGGTAGTCAAGCAACAGCAAGAGTGACAAAAAATTGTGAGAACCAAGGGGGATTTAAAAACAAAACCAAAACACTTTGCCTTGTCAAGAGGCGGGCAGACACCCTCTAAAAAAAGGGTTTCTTTTTCCAAACTAAAATTACTGTGAACACCCCAACACACACTGTACAGAGCAATGCAGTTTGCTACACAAAATATACACACATAAAAAAAAAAAAACCCAGGTTTTGTGATGGAAATACTATATATCAAATATTACTTACTTCTGAAATTCCCATTCCCGATTATCAAGTGGGCAAACCTGCCGAGTCTTCAACCAACGAGAGATACAATGGAAGTGGAATGCATGCTGCAGGACAAGAAAAAAAAAAACCTACACATTACATGCAAAGTAATTTTTCCTAGCAAATTTTCCAGAATTTAGAAATAAGCTACTGAAAAAAAAAAAATAGGACTTATTTTATTTTTTTACTGCCCCCCTTCTATGAGTATTGCAACTTCACTTGCCACTGCACCTGATTGTACCAACAGAACTTACCTCAGCACCCACAAGATTTGTCACGCCTATTACAACCTGGGACTTGCCGCCCCCCCCAAATGCCTCTAGGATATAATGCATCCTTGGTTCCTGGTGGTGAATGTCTGTGTGCTGTTCATGTGTACAGACGTATCCTAGGCCAGTGATGGAACAGTATACACAGAGCATTTTTTTTTTTTTTTTTTAAGATAGTTTATGATTTAAAAAAACAAAACAAAAAAAACAAAACGTGCAGAAAAACATGGTATATTTCTTAACTCAGGACAAAATTGAAAAACTATTTATACAGGGTCTTTACCATTTGTAACCCTGTAAAAAAATATTCAGGTCAAAGTTAGAAAAATTAAACAAATTCTCATCATATATTTTATGATTTTTTTGTAGTAAATTGTATGAGGAAAATAATGGTATCTAAAGAAAGCCCTTCTTATGGCTATAACATATAATGTGCATGGGTACAGTAAATGAGAAAGCAGGAAATTATAGCCAAAAATGTATTTCACCAAGGTGCTAATTATATGGTCCGGGTCACTTACATTACATACACCCCAAGCAACAGTGCACTCTTCAGAGGTAGCAGAAGCCTGGTTAGCTTGACACTCTATACCTGTCAATGACATGAAAAGCAGTGAGCTACATTAAAATAGAAAGCCAAAATTGCATAGCTTTACTACATAGATTAGATTAATTAGGCTGAAGAGGCAAGAAAAAAAAAAAAAAAAAAAAAAAGGTTAGATTTGGTCTTAAATAGGTTTTGTCTCTCAAAGTAAACACTTTGCATCTCATAAAAACTATTTAAGAAAAAAAAAAACCTACACTGCATTTACAAAATTGTAAATAGTTATTGGCATTTTTTATAACACCCCTCCTTGTGTTACATCCCCTCACACACATCTGAGACCAAACACCACGTAAAACCTTTTGGCAAAAAATAGATTGTTACACACCAATTGTAAACTGCGCCATCAGGCTGTTGGAAAGTTGTAAAAAAAAAAAAAAACAGCATTCTTCTTTTCTAGTTCAATGCATACATGCATTTAAGGGCTACATAAATGCTTGGCACTACTTACCATAATGTACATTTGGACCAAAAAGTGTTTTGGATAGCTAATCATTTTGACCAATAAGATTTATTAAAAAAAGAACATTGCACTTTTCTTTTTTACTTTACAATTTGAATTTAAATTGTAAACCTACGGTTAGTAGGGTTACAATTAAATTACAATTCAAATTAAATTGAATATTGAACAAACAAACATGAGACAAGGCTAATAAATCCACCTCATAGCTTAATGGCAAATTAAAGCTACACAGCTTAACTATCAACCCAACTAACCTTTCTGTAAGCCCACTAAAAAACGATGAATTTGGAAGTGCAATATTACTTCAAAGTGGACGAGTAAATGCAAAGTAGAGAAGTGTAAATTAAAATGCTCTTCAAATCTCTAGAGTTAAAAAAAAAATAAAAAAAATAAAAAAAGCTTAACTTTATTGATTGGTCTTCGCCTCTGATATACATCGCTGAAATAGCCAGGCGATGTTGAGCCCAGTCTATAATCCTGGAACATAGGACCTGTAGTCTTAAGCTTCTTGTACCCCCTTGGCGGTTTAGATAGGTGACTGTAGTAAGATTCTCTGTTTGTACTTTGATTGCCTTGTAGCCATGGGGACAGAGCTATCAGTGCCCAGAATACTGCCAATAGCTCCCTGAAATTGGATGGCTGAGCAGCTATATGGGAGGACCAGTGACCGTTCCGAAATAGGGAGTGCAGGTGGGTTCCCCACCTTTTTTCCAGAGGCATCTGTGGTGAGAATTGTCCAATAAATTGGTGGAAAAGACAGCCCCAGTTCTAGGGTGTGAGACAGATTCCACTATGACAGCTGGGTTTGTACTTCCTGAGAGACTAAATTCTGAATCCATGTCGTCTTCACTATGAGATCAAATGTCCAAAAATCTGAGCTTTCGCCCACCTGAATGCAGGTATAGCTGCTGTTAATAGGCCCAGGGTGCTCATGGCAGTTCTGATGGAGCAGGACTGATTCACCTGGAGGGCTGTGATCCCCTACTTGATGTTTTTCTTCCGAAAATATAAAAATGGAAAGGGAATTGCAATCCATTAAGAAACACAGAAAACGGTTGCTCGTTGTTGGAGATAGACTGGATTTCTTCCAATTGATAATCCACCCCAGGCCTTGTAACATTGAAGTGGCCATCTTTATGTTGGAGATGAGTAGAGCTGGAGAAGTTGCTTTCAGGGGAGGTCGTCTAAGTAGGGGGATCACGTACAGGCCTGCTTCTCTGAGAAAAGCCGTGACTGGTGCCAGTAGTTTTGTGAATATATACGGGGGGGCTGAAGCCAGACCAAAAGGTAATGCCTGGAACTAAAAATTAAGGATTCTGGAACCTGATTTGACTGAAAACCTGAGAAACTTCTGACTTGAAACCGCCATGGGGACATGGAGATATGCATCCTTCAGATCGAGGGTTGCCATCACGTCTCCCTTTTGCAGGATGTGGGTGACTTATAGGATGGTTTCCATTCGCAATCTCACATATTGTATGAATTTGTTGACCTTTTTGAGGTCCAGAATTGGGCGGTAGAATCTGGTTTTGGGACTAGGAATAACCAAGAGTAAGTGCCTTTGAAATGTTGTAATGGCGAGACTGGTTCTATGACATTTGTGAAGTAGTTGTATAGTTTCTGCTAGAAGTGAAGCATCCTTGATCTCCGCTGGATAAAAGGACAGGAGGAAGCGAGGAGGAGGGTGACTGAGAAATTTTATTTCGTATCCTGTCTTGAGAGTGTTTTGGATCCATGGGTTGTTGGTGATCTAGCATTTGGGGAAGCATGGGAGAAGGAGTCTGCCTCCTACTTTGTCAGAATTTCCTCCTCTTTTCACCTTTGATGAATTTGTTGTCTGCAAATTTAAATGCACAGTTGGGGCGGAGAAAATTCCGAAACCGTTCAGAGGTGTGGGGTGCTCTCTGGGGTTTGAAAGGACATCTTCTCTGCCACTGCATTCTCCTCCCCTGGTGAAGTGCCTTTTTAGTGTCAGACATTTGTTTTATCATTTCTTCCAATGAAGAGCCAAGCAACTTTGCCTTTCCAAATGGTAAATTGTGCAGCTAAGATTTAGAGGCTGTGTCAGCCTCATGGGGCTCTTTTGGCAACTGATGATAATCCCATTGAACTTTTTGGACTTCATCAGTCATGTCAAGTAAAAACTCTGATGGAGTCAGCTGATTAGGAACCTCAGACTCTGTTTCTCCCATAATGCTTTCCAGGGAATGCAGCCATTTGTTTTAAGCTCTTGCCACAGCTGTCCAGGTCAAACTTGCTTTGCATTGGAAACCCATTGCTTGGTAGATTCTCCTATAGGAGGTTTGTGCCCGTCTATCCATAGGATCTTTCAGTCCAGCCACTTCTCCTATGGGGAGAGTTGTCATATTGGCCAGCTGGACAATCTGCATATCTACATTTGGGATGTCTTCCCATTGGTCGTCAGACTGGGTCTTAAGAGCCATTTGGCCTTCCTAGAGATGAATGCCCCCTTGGCGGGGGGTTTTCCACTCCCAGTTTATCAGCTCCAGACTTCTGGGCATAACCAGAAAATATTTTATTTTCACTGGGACGTCTTGCATGCCCTGCACATAGATATAGAGACACTGAGCACTCCTATTTAGTGTCGCTTGCTGGAGCGACAGTCACCTGATCGGTCCTTGGCCTGCTGTTTTCCCTGTACACCACCTCTCTGGGAGAACTCATCCACTCTTTTGGTTTCCAATACCACCTTTACGCAGATGATACTTAGATCTACCTCTCCTCCCCTGATATCACTCCCTCTCTAGCGTCACGTGTCGGCCATCTCCACTTGGATGTCCGATAGCTACCGGAAACTTACCTTTCCAAATCAGAACTGATTATCTTCCCTACCTCAAACTCTGTCCCTTCACCTGGGTTCACAGTCATCGTTGAAAATGCTACAATCGTACCGGCTGACCGTGTCTGATGTTTTGGGGTCACTTTTGACTCTGCTCTCTCCTTCGTTCCTCATATTCAATCCTGTCGGCAGCACCTAAGGAACATCGCACACATTCGCCCGTTCCTCAGCGAAGAGACCGCCAAAATACTAGTGCACTCGCTTGTGATCCCTCAACTGGACTACTGTAACAGCCTCCTGACTGGACTACCTCTGGGTCCTCCGTCTCCCCTGCAATCTATCCAAAACTCAGCTGCCAGACTGCTCTTTCTTGCACGTCGGTTTGATTCGGCAGCTCTTCTCTGCAACACCCTCCACTGGCTCCCCGTCTGCTCAAGGATGAAATGTAAAATTCTGTCTTTAACCTACAAAGCCCTCCACTTCTCCGTACATAGCCTCCCTTGTTAACCAATACCTCCCTGCACGATCTTTGCGCTCCTCAATGGGACAAAATTCTCCAACATCACCACTTCTCACTCGCGACTCCAAGATTTTGCCCAAGCTGCCCCCTCCCTCTGGAACTCCCTTACGCAGAGCATCCAGCTCTCTCCCTCCTTTTCAAACTTTAAAGAGATGAGTTTTGAGGGACTTTTTAAAGAAGTTTACTACCCAACCCATTATAATACCGGTCACTTTACCTCTAGCTGATCCCACCTAGCTGGAACACGCACAATTCCTCTTTGGCCTATCCCGCCCACATTAATGTAACCACAACTTCCTTCCCTCTTACCTCTTCAATCCCTTATGTGTCTCATGTACCCCATTCCCTCTAGATTGGTAGATGAGGTAGAGAACCCTGCTTGCAGTCTGTTCTAGTTTGTCTAACTTAGTACGTTGTTCCCTTCTATGACACACACACACACACACACACACATCTTGAGTGAGAAACCTCCTCCCCTCAGCCAGGGCATTTAAAACGGGTCGTGGATGGGTATTCCAGCATGTCAATGACCCAAAACACAGCCAAGTCAACAAAGGAGTGGCTCAAGAAAAAGCACATTAAGGTCATTGAGTGGCTTAGCCAGTCTCCAGACCTTAATCCCATAGAAAATCTGTGGACGGAGCTGAAGGTTCGAATTGTCAAACGTCAGCCTCGAAACCCTAATGACTTGGCGAGGATCTGCAAAGAGGAGTGGGACAAAACCCCTCCCGTGTTGTGCAAACCTGGTGACCAACTACAAGAAACGTCTGACCTCTGCGATTGTCAACAAGGGTTTTGCCACCAAGTACTAAGTCGAAGGGGTCAAAGACTTGTTTCACTAATTAACACAGCAAATCAATTTATAACTTTTTTGACATGCTTTTTTCTGGATATTTTTTTGGTTATTCTGTCTCACTGTTAGAATACACCTACCATTAACATTATAATGGTGGGAAAACGTTCAAAATCGGCAGGGGATCAAATACTGTAGCTCTGATGGATCGTTGGAAGTCTGCTGTTGGCGCTTGTGGGGGTATTCTGGACATGCATGGAAAGGCAATATAACAGCTTAAGGGAACTTTCCAAGCAACAGATATTGCAGTTTTCCCTGGATATGCAACAATTTGTTTTTGACAAAACCGGTTTGTGACGGAACCCCCTGGTACACTGGGTGGGTACCTCAGTCAGGCTTCTTCCTAGGGACCCAACGATGTTAGCCCTAGCTCTCCCTAAGCTCTCCAGTCATCCAAATCACTAGCTGAAGCACTTCATGTAGGATGAATAACACTACTTTTGGAACAGCAGCAGAGACTTATTTACAGACATAATCAAGTTAACATAACTCAACCCACATATTAACATTCAACACAACAGAAACCAAACAGCAATTCGCCAGACCTGCTACAGATATACAAAAGCACATCAAAATCAGTTTAACAGTAAATTCAATTAACACATTCTCAACAATGGATGAGGGACTAAACTAAACTATCAGTCTGCCCTGATTCCCTTATTACATTATTATTTTTTTTTTTTTTTTGTTTTTTTTTTTTACACTCAGATTAGTCAGCATCTTATTTGATTCATACCATTATATCTTGCTGTTCAATCATCATTGTGTTTCACCATATAGTTTTAGTATTAAATATTGTGTTTGCCTACTCGTATTTGTTCATGTGATTTAAATTAATATCTTAATTTTCCCTTATTATCTTTACTCTGTGTAGTTGACTACCTGCATATATATATGACAAACAGCAGTCTGTATGCAGAAAACATATAAACACCACAAACAGTAATACTCAACATGACATACACATAATGACAATAGGATCAGTATAACGCCGGGGGGGGGGGGGGGGGGGGGAGGAGGGGTCCGTGGGAGTGAGTTGGAGGCTTGTCCATCAATATACCCTTTTATACATTGTATATTATATGATTCTTGTGTTGCCGTGAGTTTCTCCCTACCCTATCCCTTCTTCATTTTATAGTATTTATCCATCCTCCCCACACCTGCTCATATTTCACTAGTTGGTCATTAATCTGGTAGAAGCCCTTCTCCATATCACACTGCGTGTTAAGTTGAGAGACTACTTGGTTCCATACAATCTCCTCATCTATTCTCCATTTTCTGGCAATTATTATCTTCATTGCCAAAAATATTTGTATCGCAAATGCCTTTTGGTGCCATTTTAAGAAATCAAGATCTAGATGTAGTATGGCTTTTGTGTTTAAGGGGAGAACCCGGGTCCTGAATATCTCAGAAATCACTTTAAAGATTTTTTCCCATGTGTGAGTGATCTTTTTACATGACCACCATACATGTTCAAACGTTCCGGGGCCCTCTCCACACCTCCAGCATTCATTTGCTATGGTAGGGTCTATTTTGTGTATCTTTTGAGGGACCATATACCACCTATTCATCAATTTATAGGTTAGTTCTTGGAAATTCAAGCTATGCGTGACAGTATGAATCTGTGCCCAATTTTTGTTCCACTCGGTCATTTCTATATTGATATTCAGTTCTTTTTCCCAACTTGCTATAGCAGGGGAGATTTTTATAGAGTAAAAGAGTTCGTATAGATCTTTCCATCTGCCTATTATTCCCTTTTTAGGACAAGTGTCGAATATCTGGTCTAATTGATGTTTTATTCCCCTCTCATCTTCTCTGATCAAATGTTTTGACAGGTAATTTCCCACTCTATATGTCCAGAATTTATCCCTCCAGTTTAGATGTAATTCTTCAGTCAACTCTGAAATTGGTTTTATTCTTCCTTCGTTTAGCATAACACTAACTCGAGTTTTTTTCTTTGTCTCCCCATGTTCCTAGTCTCAGATTTTCAACGTTATATTCTATAACATATAATGGAGCAGAATCGATTATCTGATCTTTCATTCTAATTTTCTTTTTAAAAGTGAGCCACTGGGGAATTATGCTTTTCAGGATATTAGATGGAGTCTTATTTAAAATTTTATATACTTCTTCTTTTATCCACAAGATAAATTCCAGACTCTCAATTTCCATCATTTTGTTCTCTATCTTATACCAATCTCGATTTTTTGAGTCTTTAATTTGTATTTGATGGACATGAGTAAGTTGACTGGCAAACAGATATTGTTCTAGATTAGGTAGTCCCAGTCCCCCCTTTTTCCTGGGCTTGTGGAGAATATACCTAGAGATTCGTGGTTTTTTCCCTTGCCAAATGTAATTCATAAACATATCTTGCATCTCTTTTAGCCATCTCTCATCTGGCTGAATTGGGATCATTCTAAATAGGTATAATATCTTAGGGAGGATGTATGATTTTATGATGTTTATTCTACCTAGCCATGATATATTTTGTTTTTTCCAGTCCTCTAGTTTTTGACTTATCTGGGCCTTTAATGGGGGATAGTTTGCTTGTATAATCTTATCTATAGAGGGGGGAATATTTATGCCAAGGTACTTAATGCTATCCTGTGTCCAGCCAAAGGGAAACTCTTTTCTCAAGGAATCCGTTTGAGCTGTACTTAACATACAACCCATTGCTAGAGTCTTGTCTATATTCAGTTTATAATTGCTTAAATTAGAATATGATTGTATCTCCTCCATTATAGCAGTAAGGGATGAAGTTGGATCTGAAGTGACAATAAGTATGTCGTCAGCATATATTGAGAGTTTGATTTGTTTCTCTCCTATTGAAATTCCTGCAATATCCCTCCTCTGCCTAATATTCAGAGCCAAAAACTCTATCGTCAGCACATATAGAATTGGGGCCAATGGCCATCCTTGACGGGTGCCGTTCCTTATACTAAACTCCTCTGAGGAAAAACCTTGCCCCGCTACCTTTGCCGTGGGATTAGTGTACAACGCCATGACAGAGTCAACCAGCCTCTCTCCGAACCCGAATCTCTTCAGCGCTTCTACTAGGAAAAGCCAGTTGACTCTGTCAAAGGCTTTTTCAGCATCAAGGGAGAGAATCACCGCTGGAACCTTCCAATGTTTAATATAATCCATTAGATCTATGATTTTCCTTGTGTTTATATTGGCTTGCCGAACCCTGATTAATCCAATTTGATCCTCCTGCTATAACCGCTGAATAAATCTTGGTGTCAGTATTTATTAGTGAAATTGGCCTATAGTTTTTTATTATGGTAGTATCTTTCTCCGGCTTAGGGATGGGTTTAATTAAGGCTTTCAGCATTTCATCGGGGAATCTTCCTCTCTCTCTAATCTCATTAAAAGTCTTGGTCAGTTGTGGGGCTAACTGGGAGGACAGTTTTTTATAACATATTTCAATCCTTCAGAGTGGTCTCCTCACAGAATTATGCATTGGACATAAACCTATGTACAAACAGCATCTGACTATACAACCACATTAAGTATACAGTTATAGCACATAAGCCAGTGTGGGTAAGGATGACAGAGGGCACAATCTGGGCACATGAGTAAAGTCAATGCAAAGTGCAAACTTACCCACCTCCCCAAAAACAGAACTTTTTCAACCACAGGGCCCATAATCTATAGGGGGATTATGATCCTGTCTGCTTCATATGAGGCCAGTAGTTTATACAGCTTTGCTTTATCGCTGCACCTTTATTGTATAAATTAGCTTTATTATAAACTGACAGGAAAACAGGAGTAAAAGATCCTCACTGGCAGTACTGCATCACACTGACTGGCTATCTTAAGTCAGTGTTCTGATCTGCGAGTCATAATAGGGGCGGAGCCACTAATTAAAGTGAGAGGGAAGGGAGATGTAGTGTCCAACATTCCAGGTATAACAGCGCACGCACGCACACACACGAATACGAGTGTGTGCACGCATATTTACAAATACAGATCAATCTCTACCATTTTTTTTTCGGGATAAGTTACTCAGCTGTAAAAATGTCCACGTACAACAAATATAAAAACAACTTCTTTGCAATCTTTATCAGGTGATATCCAATGAGGGCAACCTTCCTTACCTTTTTTCATTATTTTCTTAAAATTTCCATCACTTCTCATCCTCAAAATTTACTTTTACACACAAAATGTTACCCCATGTGTTGATACACATCAGGTCCTTTCCAATCTTTGTTTATACTGGTTCTCTGTATGAATTACCTTTTATGTATTCGTATGTAAATACCACCCGGCACTGTTCTTCTATCCTCAGCTTCAAAGTAGAAGCTTTAGAGTGGTCCATGCATACAGCTTACAATGAAGCAACATGCAGTCACTAGGTCATTATTGATCTTATTTGCATATCCTTATTCAGAAACTCTTTCAGCACTTTATATTGGGTATTTGTGGTACGTATAAAATATGTGATGCTTTACTGACCAGACTATAAAATAAATAAATTTAAAAAAAAAGATATACAATTACCACAAAACCCCCCATTATTCAGGACCTCACAATATATTACCTCATTAAAACTTGAAAGTAAAAACCAAGTATTGCAAAGTCAGTCAATAAATAAAAAATAAAATAAAGCAACTTCCACAAGAAATATAATACTTACACAAGTCCATAATATGATTTCTGCAGATGGCACAGTTGTCCACCACAATATCCCATGCCCAAAGAGCAACTGCATTCCACTGCAAATGAAAAATACTTATGTCAAACATTTTAGTGCCTGCCAAAATGAGCATGTGAGAACTTTAAACCCTTCAGGACAATGGTTTTCTTTATTTTGATGTCCATTCTGGACAATAGCTTTTTTTTTTTCCTACTTTAGCCATGTGTGAATTTAAATTAAAGTGTAAGCTTGCTATTTTAATGAATAGCCACATAGAATATATAATTTTTTAAGTAAAGATGGGGCTTTCTTTTGCAACCATTTTAAGATTTAACCCTTTGTGAAAGTATTCAATTTAACCCCTAAAGGACAGAGCCTTTGAAACATTTCTTGTCCTTTCTGGACAATGGCTATGTTAACATTTCTGTGTTGTTTGTGTTTAGCTGTAATTTTCTTCTTGTCATTTGCTGTAGCCACACATTATATATTGTTTTTATCAGGACAAGAAGGGCTTTCTTTGGATGCCATCTTTTTGATCATATCTTATAATATTATAAAAAAAAAAAAATACACAAATTTCCTGACTTATTTGAAACATCTTCTCTTCATCGACAAAAGCGAACGAAAAAACCTGCTAAATAGATTCTACTATTTCTCCTGAGTACAGGGATACCACCCATGCATAGGTTTGTTGGGTTGTTTGGGGGGTAAAAGGCCAAATTTGGGATGTGCAGTTTTTGGTTTTCCGACTTGAAATTTTGACATGCAGACCGCCTGCACCCATGTCCCATTTTTGAAACCAGCCAGTGTATTTTACCCCAGGGCTTGACAAATTTGATTTAAATCTAGGAGCCAGCTGAAAACTTTAGGACCCAGTACCAAACGCTGTGTCACAAAGAAAAATGCTTGGGTCCAGTCCATAAACATATATAAATGACATATATAAATGAATGGATTAGACAATGGCTCAGTGACAGGCAACAGAGGGTTGTAGTCAATGGGGTATATTCGATGCAAGGTCTTGTTACTAGTGGGGTACCTCAGGGATCTGTTCTTGGACCCATTCTCTTTAATATTTTTATTAGCGATATTGCAGAAGGTCTTGTTGGCAAAGTATGTCTTTTTGCTGATGATACAAAGATTTGCAGCAGGGTTGATATTCATGGAGGGATAAGCCAAATGGCAAATGATTTAGCTAAACTAGAAAAATGGTCAGAGCAGTGGCAACTGGCATTTAATGTGGACAAGTGCAAGATTATGCACCTTGGGCGTAAAAACCCAAAAGCAGAATATAGACTATTTGGTACAGTCCTAACCTCAACATCTGAGGAAAGGGATTAGGAGTAATAATTTCAGAGGACTTGAAGGTAGGTAGGCAATGCAATAGAGCAGCAGGAAATGCTAGCAGAATGCTTGGTTGCATAGGGAGAGGTATTAGCAGTAGGAAGAGGGAAGTGCTCATGCCATTGTACAGAGCACTGGTGAGACCTCACTTGGAGTATTGCACGCAGTACTGGAGACCGTATCTCCAGAAGGATATTGATACTTTGGAGAGAGTTCAGAGAAGGGCTACTAAACTGGTACATGGGTTGAAGGATAAAACTTACCAGGAAAGGTTAAAGCATCTTAACATGTATAGCTTGGAGGAAAGACGTAACAGGGGGGATATGATAGAAACATTTAAATACATAAAGGGAATCAACACAGTAAAGGAAGAGAGTATATTTAAAAGAAGAAAAACTACCACAACTAGAGGACATAGTCTTAAATTAGAGGGGCAACGATTTAAAAGTAATATCAGGAAGTATTACTTTACTGAGAGGGTAGTGGATGTATGGAATAGCCTGCCAGCAGAAGTGGTAGAGGTAAACACAGTCAAGGATTTTAAGCATGCGTGGGATAGACACAAGGCTATCCTAGCTATAAGACCGGGAACGGGGGACTAATGAAAGTACTAAAAAAAAAAATAAAAAAATAAAAAATTGGGCAGACTAGATGGACCGAATGGTTCTTATCTGCCGACACATTCTATGTTTCTATGTTTCTATGTTTCTATGCACTTATGGATACACACAAGCTAACACACATACATGCACAAAACACTTGCTCACCCACAAATACACACACACACCTAAATGCTGACACACACTAACACATGATTTCACTCTTACATACATGCACAAAAACATTAATATCCACTTAAATGCCAACACACACATACACAGGTCACACACACTCACACTGAGATACACTAACACATGCAGACAGAAATACATACACTAACACATGATTTTACTCCTACATACATGCACAAACACATTCATATCCACTTAAATGCCAACACACACCTACACAGGTCACACACACACTGAGATACACTAACACATGCTGTCACAATTATATACACACTCTTATATGCTGATACACACACTAACCTATGCAGACACAAATACATACATACTAACATGCTGTCACACAGATTCTGGTGCTGAACCCACACATACATGCTAACACACATTCTAATACACACACTATTTACTTACTAGACTTACAGTGAGAAGTTGCAGACAGACCCTGTATCACTGCTGGACAGGGCAGCTTGAAGTTTTCCCTCCATTTTGAGGCAGCAGGAGGAGTTTCCATCAGCTCTCACACGCATCTCCTCACTGCTACTGCCCGGTGAGAAGCAGGAACAGGAAGCCGGGGGGAGGAGCTAATCGGCAGGCTGTTCTGTGCCGCTTCTCCCACACTCTGCTCCTTATCTGATCGGTAGGTAAGGGATAGCAGAGTGTGGGACTGGGACATTGCAGTTTACACTGCTCAAAGAGTATTCCAGGCGCCAGGAGCCAGAATCTAGTCGCCATGGCGACCGGTATTTGTCATGCCCTGTTTTACCCCATCAACCCATATATTTTTTTTTTAAAGTAGACACCCTAGGCTATCTCAAATGGTGGTATTTTAACACTTTCCATGCACTAATTCTACCACCAGCCTTTGTCAAAGTTTGTGGTAGTAATTTTTGTGTGTTTTTTTTCACAAATATTGTATTTCAGACATAAATTCACAGATTTTGGTATGCGTCATTGCCAAACAATAACCCAATATGGGTTCAACAACATCTTCTGAGTACAGGGATACCACCCATGCATAGGTTTGTTGGGTTGTTTGGGGGCTAAAGGGCCACATTTTGAAGGTGCGCATTTTCAACTTGGAATTTTGACGTGTAGTCAGCCTGAGCCCATCTTTCATTTGGGAATTTTTTTTTTAAAGTAGGACAGTGTATTTTACCCAAAAAAATTTAAGTATTTTAAATGGTGGTATTTTAACACTTTCCATGCACCAATTCTACCACCAGCCTTTGTCAATGTTTGTGGTAGTAATTTTATTGTGTATTTTTTTCCCACATAAATTGTACTTTAGACACACATTCACAGATTTCGGTATGTGTCACTGACAAACAATACCACAATATATGTTCAGCAACATCTCCCGAGCACAGGGATACCACCCATGCATAGCTTTGTCAGCTTTGTTGGGGGTTGAAAGGCTACATTTGAGAGGTGCGCTTTTTGATTTTCCAACTTGGAATTTTGACATGTAGAGCAAGGAAGGGGTTAATAGCTCTTATAAGAGCCTTTGTAGTACTGTACAAAAAAATTAACCCCTAAAAATTCACAGACAAGAAAAAAATGTTCTGCTGTGCAGTGATCAGTGGCGGGGAAGGGGTTAATACACAGGCTACACTATACAAAGGGTATGGCTTTTATAAAAGCCCTTGGGTCTCACAATTTTTTTAACATTTAATTTAATTTATTACAATTAAAAAATTATATAATACAGATCTGTCTCTTTCCCTCACTAAAACTCAAGTGAGGAGAGGGAGGCAGATCCATATGGGTCAGAACAATATTTACCAATATTGATCTAACCAGACGAATGGTGATGCTCATCTGAGAAATCACCAAACCACCTTTGCCACTGATCGGCTGTTACTGATCGCTATACACGCGTTCAGACAGCTTCAAAAGGAATACACGTAATCCCCTAGTGGGTATAATTAACCCCTAGCGAGCGTGACAAAAAAAAAATGCTGATAGCAAAAAAATCCTTCTGCGACCACATTGCTCCATATGCGCTGCGTAGGCAGTGACCAAATGCACTGCTTAGGCAGT